>NJEV01000742.1:0-13125 GCA_002591385.1 Cordyceps sp. RAO-2017
CCGCTCGCAGCTGTGCAGCCGCACGCCGGGGTCGGACGTCAGGCAGCCCGGCTGCGGCGTGTTGCCGCACATGTGGCCCACCAGGGCGGCCGCGCCGGCCGTCAGATGGTGCTCCGCGACCGGCGACGGCGCCGGCCGGCCACGGAGCGCGCCGTACACCCGAAGCTTGTAGTCGTCCACGTGGATCTGGTCGAGCCGTCAGCGGCAGAGCCCCCCGGTCCTCGTTCGGCACAAGCGGAGTGGGCAGACCGGGCTCCCGAGCGCCTTGGACAGTGCGATCCACACGTCCTCGTACCCGTAGGTCCAGGCCTGGAAGTGGAAGACGGTGTCGTCGGGGTAGCGGGCGACGGCGCGGAGCAGCTCCGCGATGCCGTCCGCCTTGGGCTGGAAGGCCACGTCGGCGGTGAAGGAGGTGTCGAGGTAGACCTTGTCAAGCGTCTTCAGGCCGCACGCGTACTCGACCAGCAGCGGGTTGCGCGCCAGCCCGGCCACGAACCACGGCTCGCTCCGGACGTCGCCCGTGTAGAGGACCGCCCTGCCGTCGCCCTCGATCACTGCGCCGGGTCTTGCGTGAGAAAATCCTTCCCCCCCCCCTTTTTCCCGCCATTGCCGGAGACGGCCGGCTCGCTGTTTCCGGAGAACTCACGGAACATGACGGCGCCGGGGCAGTGATTGGCGTCGAAGAGGGTGACGCGGATGCTGCGGCCCGGCCGGAGCTCGATCGTCGTCGGCGTCTCCAGCGGTAAGGGCTTCTGCGGCGGACCGTCAACCTGCGAGGCTCCCCCCCCCCCTTGCCGAGGCGGCACGCACCAGGACTCTGCTCAAGTGCTTGTACGTCTGCTGCCGCGCCTCGAGAATGCCCTTGGCGTGGTTGATGCGGCATGGGTACCGCTCCAGACGCAGCAGCATCTCGCGCGTGGCGGCGGAGCAGTAGACGCTGCTCGATCCGTCAACAACAGACGGATCTTGTCACGGGAACCCAAGAAGAACGAGCCCGCGGGCCTTGCCTTACAAGGGCGAGCGGAGGCTCTCGAGGCCAGCCAGGTGGTCGCTGTGGACATGGCTGAGGAAGCACGCCAGCGGCGGGGGCGCATCGGCATGCCGGCGGAAGAAGTCGACTGCGGCCCGACAGAGCAGGGAGGGAAAGACGGGAGAGCGTCAGAGGCATCGCCATCTTCCAGGGGCATGCGAGGGGGGTGGCCGGGACGGACCTCGGACCTCCGGAAACTCGGTCACCCGGCCGTCGAAGGTCGACATGGCCCGCTGCCGCGTCGGGAGTCGGCGCACGGCCAAGCCTCGCCCGTCCCGCCCGGCGATGCTATACAGCGTCCTTTTTTTTTTCTCTTGCGTCGTGCGGCTGCTGTCTCGGGGCGGCGGTGCTGGGGGCTGTGGTCGAGCCTGGATGAGGACATCGTCGCTTTTGAGTGTGAGATTCGTGTCATGTGGATCCTGGCGATGTTCACGCTGCGCGCCTACCCTATACCGATCACATGTGCGCGTTCTTTTTTTCCCCCGTGCCTAGATAAGCGTTGTCGACGACCTACCTCATGAGGGACTGAAGTCGCTCTTACCACTATACGATGTTATTCCCTTTCCAAGTGTCAATTCGATAACTACTACCTAGGTAGATGAACTCCCTTGAGTGGAAGGCAAGTCATCTCCAAAACAGACATGGATCCAAACCCCCCTTGCCAAGCCGACACAAATCGGCATGACGCCCACAGCAGAGGCCGCGAATTCTTGACTCAACATCATTAGAAATCCCTGGCCTCCTCACATACATTCAAGGGCGCTATCTCCAGATTGATGCGAAAGGGGGTTCTTCTCAGCTGCACCCACGGCCCGCTTCAGAAGCTGGATCAGCGACGACGACGAAGGCGTCAAGCTCGCCCTCCCTTTCCTTGCCGCCGGCATCGTCTCGCACGCCGGCTTGGTCGCGGACGGCGGCGCGCCGCTTCACGCACGAACAGCCAGCCATCGCAACCGTCACCTACCGAGCATAGCGCACACGAACCCGCCAGTCATCACAGGCCTCACCTACCGAGCACGGCGCACGAACCAGCCAGCCCTCAAAGCCCTCGCCTACCGAGCACAGCGCACGAACCAGCCTCGGCACACACATCCCCCAGCACCGCAGCCAACAAAACCCCTCGCTCGCCGCAGCCAGTCGCGGCGCTGCCCGCGCTTCCCCGGAGGCGGCAAAGGGACGCACAGGCCCGTCCGTCGAGGCCGGCCAACGGCCGTCGGCTCTCGCTGGCCGGCACATGGCCGACTGAGGGTGCATGGGGGAGGGCCACCGACGAAGACGGCAATCCGGTCGGTGGCGCGGGTCAGGCGCGCAGGAGTGGATGGGATTCTCATCATTGACATTTTGCGTGCTGCGGGAAACTACTTGTAGAGACCAAGGTTGTGGCGGCTGCCCATCAAGTCCCGCCGGCGCACCGGCATCCGGTCGCGGCCCGTGCCGCCCACTGTCTGCTCGTCCCGGCCACCGTGCCCGGCCTCTCTCTGACTCTCTCTCTCCGCGCCCCTGTCTCTGAATCTCCCTCTCTGTCTCGCGGGCCTCGGCTCTCACCCTCTCTTTCTCCGGCCTCTCTACCGGAAGGGCCAGCCGACCGTCCATCAACGCCGATACCATGGAATGCTGCGTAGTGGCGATTTGCGTCGGGTAGGGCAAAACAAAAAAAAAAGGCAGGCAACAAAGGCATCATCGTCAATCATCAACGTGACGGAGTTCCTATATTCAATCTCGGCCAACGCTGTGCGAGACCGGACATGTGCGCGACCCAGCGCCCCCGCGTGTTGGGCCGCCGGGGCAAGATTTGGTAAAACAGACAAAAAGAAAGATTCAACAAAAGAAAGGTGAGAGAGGCGATGGTGGAAGTTGCCCGACCGGTCGACTCCCTAGCGCGAGTGGCTGGGGTGATGGGAGTGGCCGTGGGGCTGCCTGCCGGCGCTCATCGTCATGAGGCTGGACCGGCTCTCGCCAAAGACACCGAACCTCCTCCGCACGGCCGAGGCGCAGTTGTGGGAGAGGATCCTCGGGAAGGCCGACAGCGACGGCTCGCCGTCGTGTGGCGCGCGTCTGGAGGACGACGTGGCCGGCGCGGGACTGGCATCGGCTCGGCTGTCGCTGGGCTGTTGGTGGTGGGGCGGTTGTTGTTGTTGTTGTTGTTGGTGGTGGAGGTGGTGGTGGCCATCGCCGTGGTAGGGCGGCGGCGGCTGTTGGTCGAGGGCGGGCGACTCGGACTCGGACGATGTCCGCCAGGAGGACGACGACGTCGACGAGGCCGACGATGTGGAGAGCTTCTTGGACAGCTTCGTGCGGAGCTTCTTGTCGGCGGGCGGCGACTGCGACAGCGGCTGCGGCAGCGGCTGGGGCTGGCGCGTGGTCGACTCGTGCGACAGCCTCGAGCTGGTGGCGGCGGAGTCGTACGAGTCCTCGGACGAGCGGCGCGAGGGCCGGCGGCGGGTGGTGAAGGCGGCCGGGGTGAAGAGCTCGTCGGGGAAGCCGGTGGCGGCGGACAGCAGCTCGAACTGGCGCTGGACCAGCTGGCGCTGCTCCGAGGCGGCCTGCAGGGTGCGCCACAGCGTGTGGCCCAGCTCGTCCCAGATGACGACGGCCTTGAACATGCGGCGGCAGGCGCGCGTGCCCTCCTTCTCGTCCAGGTCGCCGTACGAGTTGAGCTCGGGCATGGTGGGCACGGCCTCGCGGACGATGGTGATTTGGTCCAGCTGGTCGTTCCACTGCGAGTTGTGCAGGAAGTCGTCGAGGTAGATGAGCGCCTGTGCACGCAGCGAGGCCTCCTCCTGCAGCAGCACGGCGGCCTGCTCGCTGCGCCGCTGCTCCATCAGCCGGTTCTGCCGCCGCTTCTTGGTCGGCAGCTGGAAGAAGGACGAGGGCGAGGAGGAGAAGGACGAGGACGAGTGGCGGGCGACCATGGGCGGCGGCGAGGCGGCGGCCATGGCGGCGGCGGCGGCGGGTTGCGAGGGCCGGCCAGGGCAGTGCATGAAGCTCATGTGCCAAGCGACCGATGCGGACGGCGAGGTCGCTCGCTGGCTGCGAAGGGGCGTGGCCAGCAAGCTCTCTCTGTCTTTCTCTCTTTCGACTCTGTCGCCTGATCGGTCGACGACGAGAACGACGGTCTTTGCGTGGCCGAGACGGGGACGGCTTGCGGCCGTCGAGGGCGGCTCTATCCGATGATGATGATGATGATGATGGAGGACGGGGACAGGGTGTGGAAGGGAAGGCGAAGCTATCCTTTTCTCCCCCCTTCCTCTCTCGCCGGTATGCCTCAGCAAGGTGATTCGTGAAGCGATAGACAAAGAGAGAGTCGTGTTGTGATTGTCGTTGCTGTCGTTGTCGGCGGCGGCGGCGATGGTGGTGGTGGTGATGGGCGGCGGTGGTTATAGGCCTCGCGCGTCGGGAGCGGGACAGGTCAGCTCGTCGGGCTGGAGAGCGACGGACAGGCGGCACGTTCGCGTGGCGGGTCAGGCCGAGGCGGCGGCAAGGGAGCACGAGCTCGGGCGCTGGCGGAGGCGGCCGTCACGAGGGAGGCTGTCGAGAGCGCGGGCAGAGCAGCAGGTGGAGGAGGAGGCGGAGGGAGAGGGAGGGCGGCCAAGGGTCGGGAGCAGCAGCGAGAGAGGCGCTGGAAAAGGGTGAGACGGATGGGCGAGGTGCGGTGGTGGGCGGAGGATCATGGGACGAGCCGCAATGTATGTATAAACGAGAGGCAGGCATTCAGGGTCCTCGACCCTCCCACATGACGACTCCGGGGGACGGCCTTTGTACATGCACAATCCGGCTGCCTGTGCGGCGGTCGGCTGGCCGCCGCCTGTTGGTCGGGCGGGCGGGAGCGAAAAATAGGTACAGGTACCTGTGCTTGGACTGCACGATGCCAGCTCGCAAGGCGGATGGATAAATGACAATGCTAGGGGAAAGGCATGTGTAGCCACAGTGTAGGCATGTCGAGTTTCGTTGCTATAATAAGGTGCCCCGGCTATAGGTAGGTAGCTGCATGCCCGCAGCCCTTGTGTGTGTGTGTGCGTGTGTGTGTTTTTTTTTTGTGAATAATCGACGCCTTTCTTTTTTACCATCCATCCCTGTCCCGTTCCTTTTTTTAACCCTCCCTTTCTTTTCTCAGGCGCCAGGCAAAGGAACTCGAGCTGCCAGACAGGCTCGGGACGGAGATAGTGGTGCAGGATGCATCCAGAGGGCCCGACTAATGTGCGTGTCTCGCTGGAAGCTGGGACGAGACGCAGCGGGCCATCAAATCGGTTCTGGAGCCATGGCGCGCCATGGGCTGTGCTCGCGTCCTCGTCCGTGGTCGCCTGCATGGCGACAGGACGGATTCAGCAGCGGTGCATCATCGCGGCACCGCCCTTTGCGGACGCCCTGTGGCTTGTACATACATACATATACATACATGCATCCGAGGAAGCGCTGCTGGGCGCGCTGTAGCCTGGAGGCGGGCGTGCCCTGTGCTGCCCGTACATGAGTGCTCGTACAGGCGGTCACCCTAGGTACCCGTAAGCTGGACGGCGCTCGCTGATTCGTGCGAGGTACCTGCTATACCTTGCCTGCTGGCCACAGGCGGAAGCGAGGCCATCGCCTGCTGCAGCAGAGCGCTGGGCCTCAGGCGGTCGGGGACTGCAAAGGTTTGCCCCGTCGGGTGCGCCGCGGCCCGTCGCCGCTGCCCTTTGGGGGGGGGGAGGGGGATGCGCGGTGGGTCCTGTCAAGCCACCCCCTCCCTTTTCGTTTTTTTCCCCGCCAAAGAAAGGGAGCCAAAGGAGAAGAAAGGATGGGGAGGGGCGAGGTAGTGGCCGGGTATCCGCCTGTCTGTCCCCGGGTACTGGCGTCGGCCGTGCGCCGCGCGGCGTCTACCGGGTCGGCGGGGGGGCGCTACCTGTGCAGGACTCGGCCTGCTTGGGCCTGGACTGGTCGCTGCGCCTGGCCAGTCTGCCTTACGGGCTCGGGTGCAAGGTACGTGCATCAGAGGGACGAGGGTACGAGGGGCAAGGTAGCGTACGTGCAGGGTGCTGGGAGCGAGCAAAAGTAGGGCAGGTGCCGACCGTATCTGACCATGCCCGATCGAGGCACGGCCCCTTCCTGCCCTCGTCCGTTCCTCCTCCTCCTCCTCCTCTGCTCTTGCCGAGCCAAGACAGGCGAGTCTGTCTGTCCGGGGCCAAAAGTACTGGTACGAGGAGTGTCCGGTTCGTACTGTCCTCGCACGACACGGCATCTCTCTCTCTCTCTCTTTTTCTGTCTCTCTCTTTCTCTCTCTCTCTCTCTCTCTCTCTTTACTGTCACTGTCTCTCTTATGTGTGTGTGTGTGTCCATCTGTCCACGGCGCGTGGCCGGCCTGCCTGCTTCCTTCCTGTCGCGATGCTTGCTCCTAATGGCAAATCCGTGGCGAGTGGGTGGGGGGTGGTGCAGGCGGGCGCAGGCGTCTGCTGCCCACACACTGTGTGCGGGATGCCCAGAGGCTGGGCCACGTCACGCGGTGAGACGTGGAGCCGGCGCACTGTGCCGCACGAGCATAATTACCACCATTTACATACCTGAGATACCTACCCACCTTACCTACCAGGTAGTAGTAAGGTAGGTACCTAGGCCTGGTCGATACTGTTTTAGTCCGGCTTCAGCTTCGGTCGTTGTGAACAACAGGTCGAACGGACGAACCCCGTAAAAGCACGGCCCGCAAGCTCGTTTCACCTCACCCGCCCCCGTCGCTTTCGACTCCTGAATTCTTTCTTCGCCTTAGCGGCGGCCTCGGACCCGTCCTTTGCCTCTCCGTCGCTGCGGACGCGAGGCGGATCATCGTCTGCAGAGGCGGAGAACGAGCACAAGAACAAGGCGGCTGGAATGGCCTGCCTGTCGGCCCCAGGCAGCTTCTACAGAGTGCCCGCCGCACCAAATCCACTGGCACCTCGGTACCTACGACAGAGCCGAGGACTAACGAGAGACCAGGGGCTTGAGGAGGAGGCGTCCCGAGAAATCGCGAGGTGCATCACGTGCGCGCGCGACAGCCGGCCGAGGACAAGTCAGAAGTCCTGGCGACGGCTACGTGTCCGGCAGACGGGCTCTCGGTGGCGCGGCGGACAAGGCGGCTGCCTGGGCAAGGCCCGAAAGTCGCGCAGTAGCGTCCGGTTTTCGCGGTGAGCCGGCAGGGCATTCCCTATCCGTCCTGGCCTCGAATGCACGAGCGAGACGAGGACGAATCCCTGCCCGGCCGGCCGGCCAGCGCTCCGAGGGGGGCGGAGCGGCGGAAGGGGAGGGGGCGATATCGTGTGCGGCACGCCTTGCAGACGCGGGCCATGCCGGCAGCCAGATGCTCCGGGGCATGAGTCAACCGTCATCATCATCAGCATCATCATCATCCCCGTCGAGGTCATGTTCTGAGCGTGGCCCGGCCCCGATTGCCTCTCCTGTCTCTGCTGCCCAACACTTTCTCGTTTGTTTAAGATTGCCATGATCAATCTTCTTGGTTCCCCAGCACACACAGACTCTTGGTTCCCCAGCACGAGGCCCCATTTGTCCAACCGCTCGGCGAACTCTACGGGCCCAGCAGACCCCATTATTAAAAAAAAAAAAAAACCGGAGCCCCGTGGACGCGAAGAGACGAAAAAAAAAAAATGACGAGCGTCTGCTGCTGGGCCCCGGCCGGTCGGTTCAGCCTGGGCGCAGCTCGTGGCTGGCCAGGCAAGGCAATATCGTTCCGTGCCCGTATCCCGACATCATCTAAACAGACACGTCTTGTTCGGTGGGCGTGGCGGGGCAGTGTTGAGAAAAAGTAGATACGTACTGCCAACGAACGCAGGACGCGACCGATGATGATGGGCAGCAAGGATTCGCTCGACAGGCTCGTCGGCAAGATGCTCCGGGTCCGGGGGAGCGAGAGCGAGCGAGATGGCCCGACTGTCGGACGGAGTGCCAGCGATATCAGCAGCTGTGCGTGCTTGGGCAGAGAGGGTGTGCGTATAAGGTGCTGGATCTACATATATCATGAGTATGTATGTGTGTATGTATGTATGTATGTATGTATGTATGTATGTATGTATGTATATATGTATGTGTGTATGTATATACTATACACACAATCTACAGACAACGGCGGTCGAGCGCGCCGGTATCACGACGTCATCTTGGCCCTGGCCGGCGATTGGCCGCTCTGGCTCGCCCGTCCCAGCCTGGTTCCGGCAAGCCGAGGTTGCGGCTTGTTGGGTGACAAGTGATATGGATGCCCAACGAGAGAGCGAGAGATATGGAGAGGAAAGGAGATGGAGACGTCGTCGGCTGGACGGCTTGCTGACGGGCCCGCTCGGGCGTGGACGGCGACGGCTGTCTGTGCCGCTTGGCGCTGGCGGTTGGGCCGGCGATGCGGGGAGACGGAGGGCATGTGCCAACGAGGCCGGGCGGCCGTGCCCACGCCGCTGCTCTCGCCTCGGACGCCTTTTCCGTGCCACCACACCAGCTCGGGCCAAGGAGGGCGTCTGGGCGAGGAAGCGTCATGTACGTGAGGCAGGCCAGATCACATGCGCGGCCCCTCGCTGCCGGGCCGCCTGCCACCACCACCACCACCACAACCACAACCACCAACCATCACCATCGCCTCTCCCCCTCTCCTCCTCTTTTTCTCCTCTCATCTCCCTCCTCCTCGCTCTCGCTCTCTCACTCTCCGTCCTTTCCCCCTCTTCTCGGCCCCCTCCTCGCTCTCTCTCCGTCTCTCGCTCTCTCGCGCTCTCTCTCTCGCTCTCCTCCCTTTCCGTCGACGGCCGCCAAGCGCCCCCCCCCTCCCGACCAACTCGTACCCGCGCCCTTTGTCAGGCCAGCCTTTCGTCCTGACTCGCCGCTCCTCGACAGCATAAACCTTCGTCGCTCCCCTTTTTCCACCCTCCGCCGACCTCTGGCCGTCTGACAGCCCGTCGTCGTCTGTCTCACCTGCATCTCCAGCGCGCGCCCGCTTGTCTCTACAGCGTCTCACCCCCCGGAGGCCCTGACTGGCCCTGGTCCGCCCTTGACGGCTGCTCGCCCCGATTTCTCCTCGCGATCCGCCTCGCCGCCTCTCCGACTCGCTCGACCCCCTCCCTCGTGTCCTGTCTCGCCGCCCGGCAGCCACGACGCCCTCCTCGCCGCCGCGGCATGCTGCCTTAACAATCCACCCTGTCCTCCCGTTCTCGACGCGACACACATCTTCCTTCCTCCCCCCTCGGCCCTCCGGTCCGCCCCCTTTTCCATCCAACCTCACGGACCGCCTTGTTTTCCCTTGTCCTCGACCGCATCGGCCGACTGCTTCTCGTCTCGCCGAAATCGACGACATTTCGCATTCGCCTCGTCCGTCATCCGCCGCCTCGGCGGTCGCGGCCCAGACGCTCCCCCCACGCTCCCGCCTCGTCCGCCGCTCGCGACCGAGCCGGCCCCTGCTCCCGCCGCCGCCATGGCGTCGACGCAGCAGCTCCCGACCATCACCCTGCCCGACAGTGACGGCGGCCTCAGCATCTCCATATCCTTCGTCCCCGCCTCCGACGCCGCCCCCGATGCTCCGCCCGAGCCCGCCGACGCCGCCGCCGTCGAAGCGCCGCCGACGCCCGCCTCCAACGCCATCCCCGTCCACCCCATCCCCTCCCTGCAGGACGCCTTCACCGAGTCGCTCGACGAGGTCACCAACGGCGCCGCCGTCGACAAGCCCAAGCTGTCCCTGCTCGACGCCCGCGCCCGCCGGGAGCGCCTGCTCGCCCAGCCCAAGGACGCCGAGCCCTTCGACGCCGCCTGGCGCTACCGCCCCGGCCAGTCGCAGCACGAGCTGCACAAGCTGCTCGCCCAAATCTCCTTCGGCGTCTACCTGCTGCTCAACGGCATGGCCAACAGCAACGCCCAGGTCGTCGCCATCCTCCAGGGCCACATCGACGAGGTCGACGAGTACCTCGAGGTCACCCTCCAGGACCTCGCCCAGGCCATGGCCGACCTCAACGCCCGCCTCGACCACCTCAAGCTGCCCCTGTCCAACATCCAGGTCTTCGAGGAGCTGCTCGAGGACCGCGCCTTCCGGTCCGGCATCCTCGAGGCCAATGAGCGCATCGACCACATCCTCTGCCGCACAAACGTCGCCATGCGCCAGTGGGACGACGACATCGACGCCGGCCTCCGCTGCACCGCCGCCTTCACCGCCTGGCTCAACGACCAGGACCCCGCCGCCGATTGCCGCGCCCGCCGTCCGGACGTTGCCGACGTCTTCGACGCCATGCGCGGCAACGCCGACGGCTGGCTGCTCGCCTTTGACGACGTCCACGACCGCGCCCAGGAGGTCAACGGCCTGCTCATCCGCCTCATGACCGTCATCGCCGAGATGGAGAAGAAGGCCGGCGAGGTCAGCCGGAGAACCTGGGTGAGCCCTTTTTTTCCCCCTCGTCTCGTTCTTTTCCTCGTCTCTCTTTTCTTTTCTTCCCTGTCTCGTCTCTCTCTCTCTCATCTTTTCCTCTCTCGTCTTCCCCGTCTCTCCTCTCTTCCCCGTTCATCTCGTCTCTTTGCCGTTTTCTTTTTTCCCTTGTCTTTAACCTCTTTACTTTTGCCTTTGTCTTTCACCTTTTTACTTTAGCCGGTGTCTTTCCTCCATGCATTACCCTTCCTTGTCTCCTGCATCTTTCCTTTTTCCCTTGTCTTTTCTCCATTTCCCCTCTCTGTCTCCTGCATCTGCCACCCTTGTCTCCCAACCATCTTTTCTTTTTTCCTTGTCCTGTTTTTCCTCTCCCCCCCGTCCCAATCTCGTGATCCACGCCTGCGTGCTCGCCTTTCTTTTTCCCGTCTTGCTCACTTTTTCATTCTCCCTATGTCGCGCTTTTTCTTCAGCCGTCGCCGTTCCTGTCGCACAGCGCTGACTCTACGTACCGCCGACAGTCGAAGATCCCGCCCTTTTCGTCGCCTGCCCCGGGCTCCCGAGGCGGCAAGTCCATGTCGTCCCACTCCGCCGTCTCCTCGAGGCAGTCTGGCCCGAGGCTGCCCGGCCAACCCCAGCCGAGCATCCGCAGCCTTTCGTCCTCCCGCGCCTCGCCCGTCGCCGCCGTCGATGAGGACGCCGACGCCGTCGTCGTCGACCCGCCGCTCCCGCCTCTCCTACCCCCCCGCTCCTCGTCGCGCCACGCCGCTGGCGACTCGCTCGATTCGCGCCGATCCCAGGCGCTACACTCGGTCCGATCGACCCCCTCCACCGAGCCGGGCTCGACCGCTGCCTCCGCCCAGGGAGAGCCCGGACATGTCGACGCGGCCGGCGACGAGTCGCTATACGTCCTCCAGCCCCGCATATACTCGCCGCGGACCCCCGGCTCCGGCTCGCTGCCGTCGCCGGCGCTGAAGGAGGCGGCGACGATATTGCCGAATCCAGAGGCCAAGACGCAGGCGGGCATCGGCCACTCGAGGGGCGCGGCGGGCGCGGGCGGCTCGAGCGGCTCTATCCGCCACCGCGTGTCGATGCGGTCCATGGTGCCCGACGCGATCCAGATCCCGCCGAGGTCCGTGGCCGTTGAGGCATCGATGCTCAGACCGTCGTCCAAGTACGCGACGCCGCGGTCGGCGGCCTCGCAGCCCTTCGACTCGGCCTACTGCTCCGACACGGACGTCTACTCCCTCCGCCAGGGCTCGCACGCCGGCTCGGACCTTAGCCTGTCGCCCCCCGTTCGCCCGCAAGTGGTCCACTCGCCGCGCTCCGACCAGCAGCAGTACTATCGCCCGGTGCAGGCCTCCCCGCACTCGCCGCTGCAGCAGCGGCCGCACACGGCGACGGGGCCCCACGCGTCGTCGCCGCAGCCGGGCGCGCACCAGCTGCGCAAGCAGCCGTCCCAGGTCGGCAGCATGAGCACGCTCAGCAACGTGACGCTGGCGACGTACGACGAGGGCGGCGCGGCGGCCCCGGCGGCGGCCCCGCGGCCCCGCGGCCACGAGAAGCCGCTGAAGAAGAAGAAGAGCGCGTTCGGCTGGTTCAAGAAGGCTTTCAGCCTCGACGAGGAGGAGCGCGCCGAGTTCCAGGCCCGACGGGCCATGGCCCAGAGGGACCGCTACTACGACGGCAACAGCCCCAAGTTCCTCGACGGCCGCAGGATTCGATGAGGAAACCGGGCCGGGATGTCCTCGACCCTTCTCTTCTCCCGTCAACCCCCCCCTTTTTTTTTCTGGTTTTTTTCTTTGCATTTTCACATGACGAACAAACGATACCCATTTTGCAGAGCGCGCCGCGGCTTTGTCTGTGCCGTCGTCGAGGCCAGCAGTTGATCGAATTCCCACGGATGCACAGCCTCCCCCGGCCGGGGCGCCCTCGTCGCCCCCCTCGGTTTAATCTTCACCACCGGTCTATTTTCCTTGCTTCATTTTGGGTCAAACAGCGTGTGTGTGGGCTTTAGCGAGCAAAATAGTAGGCAAGCTTGGCATTTTCTTGTTCGGGGCGAACGCGGGATCTCCTCGGCCGATGTATGCGCCCCCCCCTCCCCCCAGAGTGTTTGGGGAGGAGGGCGCGAGCTACGAGATAGATAGAAAGTGACATGGTTATGGATTGTCGAGCGGAAGAAAGCGTTATGCGCCGCGTCCGTCTACCGATGGTGACCCGTCTGGCACGGAGCGAGCTTACAAGAATGCGGCGCGACGGCCGGGGAAGCCGGTCAGCCGTAGCTCCGGACGCGGCTGAAGACAAAGGGCCGGTCGTTTGCGAGGCCGAAGGCGGCCCAGTCGTCGGTCAGGCGGTTGTAGCTGGCGAAGGCGCGCCAGGCGAGGCGGGTGTTGCGGGCGGGGGCGCGGGCGGCGCTGCGGAGGGCCAGGTCCATGCGGTACAGGTACTTGGGGTCGACGCCCTCGGTCTCGACGACGAGGAGGCGCTCGTCTTGGTCGTCGAGGCGCCAGCGGCCGCGGAGGGCGAGGCGGGCGGCGGGTGGTGCTGCTGCTGCGGAGGAGGAGGAGGAGGAGGCAGCGGCAGTGGTGGTGGCGGTGGTGACGAGGTGTTGTTGCTGCTGCTGCAGCTGGTGGCCGTGGCGCAGCAGGTCGGGCGTCAGCCGGTGGACGACGTCGGCCGGCTCGGCCGTCGACAGCAGGCTGATGGCGCGGCCGTCTCGGAAGAAGCGCAGGTAGCGGTAGTAGGTGACGAT
>NJEV01000743.1:0-13119 GCA_002591385.1 Cordyceps sp. RAO-2017
GTCTCGACGTCGCCCTCGACGAAGGCGGGCGTCTGGCAGAGCCGCTTGAGGAACTCGACGTTGGTGCTGACGCCGACGATCTCGAAGGCGCGCAGGGCCGACTCGAGCTTGGCGATGGCCCGCTCGCGCGTGTCGCCGCGCACGATCAGCTTGGCGATCATGCCGTCGTAGGCCTCGGAGACGGTGCTGCCCGAGCCGAAGCCCCAGTCCAGCCGCACGTCCTCGTCCGCCTGGACCGACGCCGGCAGCACGGCGTGGACGAGCTTGCCCGAGTCGGGCATGAAGCCCCGGTCCGGGTTCTCGGCGTAGATGCGCGCCTCGATGGCCGCGCCGCGCCGCGCCATCTGCTGCTCGACCTCGGCCTGGCCCAGGGGCAGCCTCTCGCCGGCCGCGACGCGGAACTGCCACTCGACCAGGTCCAGCCCCGTCACCATCTCGGTGACGGGGTGCTCGACCTGCAGCCGCGTGTTCATCTCCATGAAGTAGAAGCGGCCGCTGTCCTTGTCGAGGATGAACTCGACGGTGCCGGCGCCGACGTAGCCGACGGCCGCGGCCGCCTTGCGCGCCTTGTCCCACAGGTCCTGCCTCGTGGCCTCGTCGAGCTCCGGCGCCGGCGACTCCTCCAGGATCTTCTGGTGCCTCCTCTGCACGCTGCAGTCTCGCTCGCCCAGCGCGACCGTGTTGCCGTGCTTGTCGGCGAAGACCTGCACCTCGACGTGCCGCGGCCGCACGATGTACTTCTCCACCAGCATCACCTCGCCGCCCTCGCCGAACGAGGCCCGCGCCTCGGCCCTGGCGCTCTTCAGCTGCGCCGCGAACTCGTCCTCGCTCATGACGATCCTCATGCCCTTGCCGCCGCCGCCGCGCACGCTCTTGAGCAGGACCGGGAAGGTGACGTCCCGGGCGTGCCGCAGCAGCTCCTGCTCGCCCTGCTCGGCACCATGATAGCCCGGCACGCAGGGCACGTTGGCGGCCGTCATGATCTCCTTGCTGCGGGCCTTGTTGCCCATGTCGGCCATGGCGCTGGCGGGCGGGCCGACAAAGACGATGCCCTCCTTCTCGCACCGCTCCGCGAACTGCGCATTCTCCGACAGGAAGCCGTACCCGGGGTGCAGCGCCTGGATGTTGTGCTTCTTGGCCAGCGCGATGATCTTGTCGCCGTCGAGGTAGCCGTTGGCCGGGCCCAGGCCGAGCGACTGGTATCCCGACGAGGCGTGCCACGAGCCGGCGTCGACGTCGGTGTAGACCGTCGTTGCGCGGATGCCCATGCGCTCCGCCGTGCGGTTGATTCTGAGCGCGATCTCGCCGCGGTTGGCGATCAGGACGGAGCTGAGGGGCGTCGGCTTGGGGCCGCCTGCTGCGCTCGTCGACCCGTAGCGAGCGAGAGGCCTCGGGCGGAGGCGGTTGGCCCTGAGTGAGCGCATGGCGGCGATGGGCGGGTGTCTGCCTCTCGCAAGATCCTCAATTGACTCGCGATAGCTTCAGTTGGCGACGTCCATGAGCCTTGCCTGCTCCAGGGCGCAAGACGGAGGGCGAGGGCTGAGAGAGGGCGAGGAGGGAGAGAGCAAAGCCGAGGAGCATCAGCCGAGACCAAAGGGGGAGGGGGCGTGATCTGCCGCTACAGGCCGCATGTAGCCGGGGACTCGACGTCACGAGGCGAGGCTCAGCCGTTACTCAGCACCAGCCACACAGCCTCCCCCTCCACCACCCCCCCACGTTGCAGTGGAGGAGAGTGATGCTCTGGGGGGGGGGGGGGGGATCGTCACCTCTGGAGAACCGCCCACCCACTGCTACCCTTCCTCCACCACTTCTCGACCTTACCGGCATACCCTCACCCGAGACATCGCCTCGCAAACTCTCGCCCACGCAACAGCCGACGTCGCAGTAGCAGCAGCACCAGCCGTGGAGTCAACCGTGGACCTCGGAGCCCTGCTGTCAAACCACTGATCCTGACCTCTCCCTTCGCCATGGACAAGATTCCGCTCAACTACGAGGCCTCGGAGGGCGACACCAACAAGCAGCTGACCGATGCGCTACCGCCCGAGGTCGTCCAATGCCTCGAAAACGCCCGCTTCGTACGTCCGAGCCCTGCCCCCCGTTCCCCTCCTGCGCTTCCGTCTCGCCTGGCCCGACGTCGCTGACGCGAACCGACAGCTTCATCTCGCCACATGCACCGACAACGTGCCCCACGTCTCTCTCATGAACTACACCTACATCCTGTCCTCGTCCTACTCGCCCCGCCCCGTCATCGTCATGACAACCAACCCGGCCTCCCGCAAGACGACCAGCATCATCGCAAACCCAAACGTCTCTCTTCTCGTCCACGACTGTGAGTTCCATGCTCCTTTCTTTCTCTCGGCGCGCGCAACGCATGGCACCGTCGCGAGAACGGCGCTGCTTTCACCTGGGGTTGAAGGTTGATGCTGAATACTGTCCGCCCGTCTTAGGGGTCTCACATCGCCCGCCCACACACGGCCGCCGACCCTCCGGAGGCTCCCCCGGCCCGGAGCACCGGTCCAGCCTCGCCTCCCTCCTCCTGAACCTCAACAGCTCCGCCATGTCCAGCATCAGCGCCACCATAGGCGGTGCCGCGAGACTGGCCCCGACGGGCTCCGAAGAGGAAAAGTTCTACATCGAAAAGCACCTGGAGAACAATACGTTCGAAGACAACGGGCCTCTGGTCCGGCAGCAAAGCGGCGCAACCAGTCACTTCGTCGCCGGGGAGGAGGTCAGAGTCATTGTCGTTGATATCAAGAACGTAAGAATCAGTGATTGGAAAGGCACTGTGAGGGACTGGGCCCTGGCGCCAGGGCCTTCTGCCGTCAATGGTGCGAGTTGATGAGATAGAGGCTTGCAAATCGGTTATCTGGCTCGAGAGCCGAGGTATGCCATCTTCATTCTTCTTTATACACCCTTGCGGGCGCGGGGCTCCTCAAAAAAGTCGAGAGGGCCAAGTGCATGTGTTGCATGCACTGTTTGCCGATTCTCCTTGTTCCCTATCTGCCATCCTACTTTACATGCTAAAGCCTTCATTTACAATCAAAAGCCGTTGAACACCTTGCTTTTCGTCGATTGCTCGTCGCGAGGACGAGATATGATCCCGGTCTGGCCGGCCGACGTATTGGATTCCGAACCGATGGAGATGTTCGAGACAGTGCAACCCGCTGTCCCATTCAGTCTGACGCCCCGCCCCACAAAAGAAATATCACAAAGGGAATGATGCAGCAGATCCCGGTATCTGCCGACTTTGCTTGCTCCAGATTCTACGGCCGGCCATTCATCGTCATGAGACAGCCGCCCACTCCACGACTTCGAGTGCCATCATGACAAGAACCAAGGTGGATGGAAGGATCCTGGTCCACAGTCAGCTTTCATCGGTGTGCGCACGGCAGGAGTTGGCACCGTTGACTCACCATATCACGTAGCTCTGGAAAAGGACCCGGCCCATTGTCTTCTCGTACACGTTGTTGATCTGGCAGATCTGAGCCAGCTGCAGGGCGCTGGGCGCGCCGGTGAGGAGAAAGCAAACGACAATGAAGATGGGGTCGTCGAGGATGCTGACGGGCAGGTATTTCGCCATCAAGGCCAGGATGGGGGCCATGATGGCAGTGGGTAGGACCATGCGGCTCAGCAAGGAGGCGATGAGGAGCTTGGTTCCGATCTGTTCCTCTTCGGGGTCGTGGTCGTCTTCGCGCGCCATGGTATTTCGCGCCAGATTGGCTCCCAGAACGACGAGAATCAGGGGGACGGCCACCCCTCCGCTGGATTTGACGGCACTCGTCACGCTGTTGTTCACAAACGAATCCTCTTCAAAGAAGAGCCGCTGCAGTGAGGGGATCGAGGCCACCATGACGGCGATCAGCATCGCCCACAGAGGCGGATTCATAAACTCCCAGATGAAGTTGGCCGTCTTGGCGCCGGCGGTGGCCACGAAGGACGCGAACAGCCGAACAGGCCGAGGAAAGCGCTGGCCGAGACGCCCAAAATAGCCAGCAGTAGCAGCTCGCGCGGAACGGAACTTGCCAACGACGGATGCTTTAAGGCGAGCCCCAATGCCGTCGGGCTTGGCCTCGGGCGAATGAGCGCCATTACCGTTACCGACGCGGGGGAAGGTGAAGGCATCTTCATCGTCTCTGCCGAAGGGGGGTTGGTCGGTTCGCGGCGCCGTCGGGTGTCGGGATGCGGGCTTCTTAGGAGCGAACTCGTCGTCGTCGCTCGAGTCGGCCGACGTTCTCGAGGTCCCAGCGACCGGGGTCCTGCCCGCGGGCACGTACGTTCGAGAGTCCACACTATGACCCTCCTCCTCGTCTTCCGTCTCGCCGTCGACGCCCTCGATGAGTCCCTGCGCCTCGTGTTCGTTGTGGTCCTCCTCATAGCGGCATTGTCCCTCCTCGGCAATCTGCTGCTGGTACTCAGGGTACTTGTCCTTGGTGGCCAGCAAGACGTGGTACCCCCAGCTCCATCGGACGAGCTGGCCGAGCTGCTGAAAGATGAGGAGGTACAGGATGCCCCGGGCACCGACCTCGTCGTCGTTGTCTCCCGGGATTCTGTCCCAATGAAGGCCCTTGATGGTCTGCGAGAGGGAGAGGACAAGAGAGATTGGCAGAGAATTAGAGTTGCCAAAGACGCCCATGGCCGTGACGAAATTGGAGGCCCGCTTGTTGAACCGGAAGGCCTTGGCGATCAAGGTGGATACGATCCAAGATATCAGGGTCTGGACGACGAAAATGGCCGGGATAATGGCGAGTTCGGAGAGTTTCTCGGCATTGAGCTGGGAGGCCAGCTTGGTGAAGACTGCGGAACGATTGGGTCAGATCAGACCGAAGAAGAAAGAGACGAGACGAAACCGAGGGCTTACTGAGGCACGGGGTGAAGAGCATGACGTTGAGATTGGCCAAGAACTTTTGCTTGTCGGCATCAAAGTGGCCCAGGCGGGCAATGATGTAGCCCGGAAGGCTGACGCAGACGACCTCGAGAACGGCCTCGAAGACGAGGAGGCACAGATGGGGGAGCGAAGGGTGGCCCTGGGTCGGGGCCTGGAGGACGGCCATCGGGTAGTCGTAGGCATGTTGGGCGAGGTTGGCGAGGCGATACGAGACCGCGCCCGAGTAGAGACCGGAAGAGTCCATCAAGGACCGGTGCCGTTGCAGGAGCGAGGGAGACGGCGGCGGAGAGGGAGAAGACAGAAGCAATCGGCCGAAGACGGCGGAGGCCGAGCCGGAAGTCGAGAAGGTTCCAAAGAGAAGGGTTGGGGGTGGATGGGAGGTCGAGAGCGGTTGCAGGGTGTCTTTTTATCTCCGGTTCGATCGGATCAAGCTGGCAGGCAGACGAAGGCGTGTCGACTATCTTTGGGGATAACCTTAAAAATCTAGGTCGGACAGGGTGGCCGGCAGCAAAGGAGGTGTGGCCGACGCGCGAACGGACGGGCTCAATGCGTCGTCGGCTGCAGCGGGGGGTTGCAGGCGGAGAGGCAGCCAGTGCAGCGCCAAGAGGCCCGGGGCGAGACAAGGGCGAAAAAGCAACACAGCCGGCCTGGAATCCTGGCGAGGCCCGCGGTCGCGAGGCGTCGCGACGAGCAAGTACCTGCCCTGCGAGGCGCCGAGGTACTCGCAGATAATCAGCGTCGCATCTGCGCTACGCGGGTAGCGCTGGCTCGCGGTGCGGATTAGCTGGCTGCAGCGCCTGTGAGACACGGGCGGGCGCCCAGAGCTGCAGAGGCGAGGGGGGGCGACGATTGCTGCGTGGCGGCTTGAGGCGTGACGGCCGAGACTCGCGGGAGGGGGGAAGAAAGAGAGAGAGATGAAGAGGAGGCGTTCGCGCGCAGGTCGAGATCAGCGGTGGTCGGGATGGAGGAAAAGGTGGATGAAGAAGAAGTGAAGGAGGAGAGAAGAAAAAAACAAGACGACGGCAGGCTCGGGAGGGGGAAGGCGAATTTGCAACGCGTTGAGTTCGTCATGCAACCCCGGAAGCCGCTGGAAACTGGAGCCCTTAAGAACCCTGGACCACTGTAAGGCAGCTATACAAGCCACTGTAGCTGGCTCCATACAGCAGGTGCCCACTGCGCCTCGCTGGCGGCGGAGGCCTACAGGCTCCCGCCCAGGGCGCACCCTGTGGCGCCCGCCACCCGCGGGGATCCAGAGACCGAGGGGCCCCTGCTGTCGCGCAGCGGTTACAGGCGCTACCGCACAGGGTTAGGCGAGGCCGCGAGTGCTGAAGCGGCAGCGCTGTACAGTATGTGCAGTAGCCGAGCCGGGAGGGCTCCGACGCCACGCGTGGTGGTGCCTTGGCGAGGCCAGCCTGGTGGGTTCCGTATCAATCTTGTTGTTTGTGTCCGTGAGGGTCTTATCGATCAATCAAGCCCCGACTTTCCCCCTTGGTCAGAGCCGGCGCCTTGGCGGACTTATTTTAGAAGCTGGAGGCGGTGGTATAGGGCCTAGTAGGTAGGTAGGTAGTTGGCGTGAAGTTAAAGTGGCCACAGAACGGGAAACTCCAATGTCTTCCAACTCTGCATGATACACGGATATCTACGTACAGGCATACACACATACGTGCATACATACACAGGTGCAATACTAGCAGTACATGTCATGCTTGCCACTGAAACCGCATATCAATCGTCAAAGTAGCACTTAGAGGTAGCCGTCGGCCTCTATCATAGGTATACTGTATCATTGCACGCATGATACATACAATACATACATACATATGTATATAGTATATGCGGTTGCATGTATGTATGTATACCTTAGGTAGGTGACTGTGGGTGAGAAGCGACGAATGTTTTTTCGTTGTTTTTTTTTTATTTCTCCGGGCCAGGATGGCGCATGCCAAGAAATCGACGAGCCGTACGCGCAGGGCCAAGCCTCTACTGTGGGCGGCCCGTCCGAAGAAAGAGAGGTTGCGCCAAAAGGAGGCGTTCGTGCTCAGCAACAACTGCGATGGAAGGCTAAAGCGGCGTTGCCGCCGTCTCCAGGCCCACGACTGCCATCATCTAACCTCCTGCCTACTACCTGCGCATGTCATGGCGAGAGGCAGGTGGTCGTATCTGAGGTGGGCGAGGGACAAGACGTTGCACCGGTTGGCCGACAGCCAGGGTATCAAGCATGTGTGCGCCACGCAGACAAGGCGATTGTCTCTCATTACACGTGCCGGCCTGGACTGTGAGCATTCTCCCGGCGCCGACGCACGGAGGTGAGCACAGAGGGACTCGCGTACCTACACGATGCCTACATCCGGTCGAGGCGCGACCGTCGTGCCGTGGAACCTCGACGACGTGTCACCCAATTCGCCGAGTGGGAGCCCGCGAATGGAGTGCCGCCATGGCGGTTTCGACCGACCCGCCACGATGCAAAATCCTGTGTGGCTTGATCGACCGTAGCTTGTAACCATCGCCCGTCTTACATTGTGCGCCGTCTCCCGCCAGCGTTTCTGCAGACCTCGCTTGTGGCGGCCACTGCAGGAGGCTCACCTCGTCGACAGGCATCCGCCTCGCTCATCATCCTGACCCTCGCTTTTATTCTTTGGGAGGGAAACCTCATCGTTGCGTTGCGCCGCGAGTATGACGAACGCATGGTTGCATGATGCTGCGTGAGAGAGTGCAGGCCATGTATCCTGAATTTTCGTCGAACTTGCCGCGTGAATGGCGTCAGTGTCGCACTGCCGCCCACGTTCGACCAGCCATCGCCGGCCAAGAACAGGCTCCGGCCAACGTACGATGCATGCCTGACTCCATGCACTCTTGCGGAGCGCCCGTACCGTAGCCTGCTCTGCTCGACTGTTTGATGTTGGGTCTTTGCCGTGCACATGAATGTACTCGATACTGTATCGGATCAGCCGGGGTGCTTGTCGCATTTCCTCATGGATTTCATTTCGATCATGGCTCGATGCGCACGCCAAGGCGGCCCGACCAAGAAAACAAAGGTCCTGCCTCGCGCCCGTCGACACACCACCAGTACCAGGCCGATCGTCGTCTGTCATCGTCGTCGCCGCTCCAGGCAATCCTGTCGTCTTGAGGCAGGGTGAAGAATCGGATCGCCCGTCGATGGCTGAGGGGGAGAGACGTGCGCATGACGTCGAGATCATCGCGGTCGAATGAGACTTGAATGGGCCTTGAATCAACCATCGGCTGCTCGCCTGACGCCGATCCAAGTTGCATGCGGCCCTCTCATTCGCGCTGCCTCCTCCCGAGACGAAGCGCGCCATCTCGCACCGGCAGCCTGTCCCCCTTGCCGCGAGCGTCGCAACAGGAGAGAATGTGCAAATCCCCCTGGCGCTGGTTGACGGACCAACTTCGTCGCCGATGGCTGCGGCGTCCGTCTGCCCGGTGCCTGCTCGATTGTCCATCGTGTCTGAAATGCGAAAGCATGGCTGCCCGGCCGGCCGGCTGGTTGGCTGGACGGTCGCCGTCACGCCGCTCAGCCTGGACGTCAGCGACGGACGCCTCCCCTCCCAGCCAGACCGTCCAATGCCTGGCTGAAACGTCATCCAGAGGCCAGGTCGCGTCACTGCCCCCTGCGCAACGCTTTCTTTTTTCGCCATCCCTCGACAACGACGTCTCATTTTTCGGTTTGCCTCACTCTGACTTCCCACCTTCTCTCCTCTCCGGAGATTTTTTTGGCAGCATCAATCAGCGTGCGCCGGGCTGTGTGTCTCGCCCGCTATTCGTCTTCTCGGCGCACGCCAGGGCAGGATGGGCGATATCTTCCACCCCTGGTAGTGAATGGCGGTCCGCTGTCGACAGTCAGCCCCAGGGCGGCGAGCAGAGGCAGCAGATGGCGAGTACCTCGACGTTGTTTCCTATTCCCCGTCCCCTCGTAGCCCGAATCGGCCGTTTGTTCCGCTTTTGACGCTCGCTGTAACGAGCGAGTGCGCCGACTGATTCAACGAGCGCAAGGGCGACTGGACTTTCTCTTGCACGCTGATATGTGATTCATGACGCGTTCGCCATGGCGGCCGGCAACGCGCCCGCCGCGCATGTGCTGCTCTTCGTCTCGGCGCCGAGGTCGAGGTACTGGGCCAAAGGCGCTGCAGCCTGCCTCCCAGTCCAGCTTCCAGGCCACGGTCGCACGTGATTCCGCCCAATCTTTAGCAGCCCGTCATTGGGCGGCGCATGTGCTCCGGGACGCACCCGCACACAGCATCTGTAGTGGACGCGCGGGCTTGCGTGGCTTGTAACTGTGGCTGCAGCTCGGTCCCAGCTCTTCGCCTCATCACCTCGCCTTACTGCCTCGACACAATTCTTGGTTTTTTTTTTTCGGGCCGGCGGCGCTACGGAGCGGCTCGCATCCTCTGTCGTCCGTCATTTCGTCTCTTCTTCTTCTCCTTCTCCTTCTTCTTCTTCCCTCCTCAGCATTTGCTCTCGCCTCTCCACCGGCCATCCAGCGCACGCGACCAAGAGTCAGAAGCCCTCGTGGATCCGCTCCGTTTCCCCTCACGCGAGCATTTGCCGCATCTTTGCCTGGCCCGCCCCGCAGCCGTGGAAAGCTTGCCAGCCCAGGCCCATCGACTGCTGCTGCTCGACCGTCTCACATTGCCAGGCGACGAGGTATGTGCTTGGCCAGCCTGTCGTCCTCTGCCGGGAGAGGCATGCATTAGAGGCATGCATCATGGCGCACGGGAGAGGACGAGGACAGGAGAGGGAGTCACGGAGAGACAGGGGAGACAGACAGAGAGAACGGACAGATGACAGGCAGACGCCGTCTCTCTTCCTCGCCTCTGTCTTGCTCGTTCTCCTCCCTCTCCCTGTTCCCGCGCCCGGCGCCTTCACCTTTAACCCATCCCACCGCCCTGTCTTTCTGCACTGATGCCCGGCCCTCTTACAGCCGCCTAGCATCAACGACCCCCGATCGCACCGAGGCATGGCCCGGTCACGCATCAACACTACCGCTGGTCCCATGGTCCAGTCCCCGCTAACAATTTCCTCTCGACAGGTCGCTGGTTCTGCCGCTACCGCCGCGCATCGGACGCTACTGCTCTAGTGACGTCTTCGTTTCAAGGCCTGGTCGGCGCTCTTTGCCCAACGGCCTTTTCTGATTGCAGAACCGCAACGGCAGCTCCTGGGATCAAGGGTGCTGAGATAACGGGGCGCGAAAAAAAAATCAATTAGACCTCGTCGCTCCTCGACCTTTTTTTGCCCACCTGAGCCTTGGGCCGGATACGAGAAAGCTGCCCAGCCCGGCCGACCGCCTCTCCATCTCTGCAGCTAGATCGGTCGCGCCCGACGTCGCAAACCTTGGCTGCCCTGCCTGCTTTTGCTGTCGCATTTTACCTGCCTACGGCCGCCGTCGCCCTCTCGTCACATCGTCTTGATCGCATCGCCCTGTCCGCCGAAGCGAGCACTCGTCTGCGGGATTCAAGGTCGCGCGCCATTGTCGCAATCTCTTCTCCGTGGCTAGCCATGAGCGGCCACGGCTCCGCCTCGGCCGCGCCGGACGAGACTGTCGAGTTCAAGGGCGCCCAGGACCACACGTCTGCCGCTATGGACGAAGCACCCGAATCCTGCACGCCTCCGGCGTCTGTCTCGTCCGAGCCGCTGTCGGAAACCGCCAAGCGCATGCCGTCCCTGAGATCCGTGTCCGACCCGCAAAATATGAACCCGAACTCGACGTCGCGCGGCGTCCTCGGCAGAGCGAGAAACCCCAACCAGCTGTCCTCTTTCGCCGGCAGCGTAACGATGGACAACAGCGTCATGGCCCGCGCCCGGGCCCTGCATCAGGAGCGGATGCAGAGAGGCATGACGCCGACGAACAGTTCGCCCAGCTCGCCCGCGCCGTCCGGCCCGGGCGCCGGCCCCAACGGTTTCCCGGGAGGTCTGCGAATGCCCGCGTCGCTGCAGCGCCCGGGCCCGGGCCCGCACCCCAAGTCGGCCCCTGCGCTCGTGACACCCTCCCTCAGCCAGAGGCGGGCCAACAAACTGGGCATGGGGATGAAGCTTTCAGACATGGGCGGAGGCAGCCCTTCCCCGGCATTCAAGCTGTCCGACATCACCGGCGACAAGCCCGGGGAGCCCAAGACCAACGGGTCGGGGCAGAGCTCGAAAATGGACGACTACAAGCAGTACATTGATGCGGAGAAGGGCTGGATCACATTCGACGGGGCTGCCACGATCACGCGCACCGGCGTCAACTTCGCCAACGGACAGACGTTCAGCATCTCTCTGGACGAGGTCGAGAAACTGGACGAGCTGGGCAAGGGCAACTACGGCACCGTCTACAAGGTGAAGCACGCAAAGCCGGCGCTGCCTCGGTTCGGTCCGGGCCTGGCCGGGACGCGTCTCCCGAAATCCCATTCCGATCCGTCGCCGACGAGGAGCGAGGACGAGTCGAGCGGCGGCGCGAGCGCGGCACGAGCCGACGGCACCACGGGCAAGATCATGGCCATGAAAGAGATCCGACTGGAGCTGGACGACGCGAAATTCACGACAATCCTCAAGGAGCTCGTCATCTTGCACGAGTGCGTGTCGCCCTACATCATCGACTTTTACGGCGCCTTCTTCCAAGAAGGCGCCGTCTACATGTGTATCGAGTACATGGACGGCGGATCGATCGACAAGCTGTACGACGGCGGCATCCCGGAAGAGGTACTGCGCAAAATCACCTACTCGACCGTCATGGGCCTGAAGTCGCTCAAGGACGACCACAACATCATCCATCGCGACGTGAAGCCCACCAACATCCTCGCCAACACAAGGGGACAGATCAAGATCTGCGACTTTGGCGTCAGCGGCAATCTGGTGGCCAGCATAGCCAAGACGAACATTGGCTGCCAGAGCTACATGGCTCCTGAAAGGATATCCGGCGGCGGCATGGCGCAGTCCGGCAACGCCGACGGCACATACAGCGTGCAAAGCGACATCTGGAGCCTCGGGCTGACCGTCATCGAGTGCGCCATGGGGCGCTATCCGTATCCGCCCGAGGTGTCTTCCACAATCTTCAGCCAGCTGAACGTGAGTCTACCCCCTCCTTCCACCCTCGGATTTCACGTCGACATTGCGCGAGGAGGGCGACCGCTAACGACTCGATGCGGCAGGCCATCGTGGAAGGAGACCCTCCCGACCTGCCAAAGGACGGTTACTCGGACGTGGCTCGGGACTTTATCCGAGGGTGTCTCCACAAGGTGCCGATGATGCGGGCGACGTATGCGGCGCTCCTGCAACACGCCTGGCTGAAGCCGTTGTCGAAGCCGCAGACGATTACCGAGGAAGCCGAGGAGGGAGAGGAAGCCGAGAAGGTGGCGGAGGCGGTGGGCAAGATGCGACTGGGCAGCGCCAACACCGAAGACGCCGAGGTGGGCGAATGGGTCCGTTCCGTCCTGACAAGGAGGGAGGGCGGCGGCGGCCACGACGACCCGTCACGTCCGGCCTTGCATGCGGCACCGCTAGACACGGTGAGCCCAATGGGCAGCCCCCTCAGCCAGCAGACGGACGAAGAGCCATGACGGAAGAGAAGGAGGCACGAGGTACGATTACGCGTGGCACCCGCCGCGAAGGGGCGATGGCGGGCGAGTCCACGGCGGGCCGACAGAGCTGGCATCTCGCTCGGCACCAAGTTTGTGACACAGGGCGGCGGGCAGCCTGCCGGCACGACTGCACAGCGCGCAGTGCATCGCCGGCGGCCAGCGTAGCCCTTTCTTCCCTTCTTCTGGGCCCCCGCTTCGATGGCGCAATTTTTTGGTTTCTGGGACGGCGGAGCCGCAGTTGGTATGATATTCTCCATTGGAGAGAGAGAGTCACGATGGGTGAGTACGGATGGGAAGCCGTGGGGAGGCTGGTTGATGTTCCATGTTGTCGGCCAGTCAGCTGCATATCCGGCTGTAGAGAGAGAGCACGGCCACTCGGACGAAAAGAAGCGGGCCGTCGAGGGCGGGGCCAGGGCCGCGTCCTCGGCAGGGGCAGCCGGTCAGGACGGAGGACGGGAGGGCGGGACAGGGCGGCGTCTGTTGTAGCTACACATTTACAAGGATAAACAAGACAAGTAAGAAGCAGGAAGGGGGGGGGCAGAAGGCGAGCGTACGTGAGCGTGTGGCCGCGTGGCGTTCCCAGGCGGAAGATGCCGCCCGGTCGGACGCGGCGCCGACCAGGGCCCGCACGCAGCCCGCCCGGTCCTCCGGCGAGCACGGGCC
>NJEV01000744.1:0-13109 GCA_002591385.1 Cordyceps sp. RAO-2017
CGGGTTGAAATCCGAGTCGAACAGGATGACGGTGTCGGCCGAGGCGAGGTTGATGCCCTGGCCGCCGGCGCGGGTCGACAGCAAGAAGATCTTGTGGTCCGGGTCGTGGTTGAAATCGTGGATCTGCTGGCGGCGGCTGTCCTGCTGCACGGAGCCGTCGATGCGGCAGACGCTCCAGCCGCGCAGCTCACGGCAGTAGTCCTCGAGGAGGTCTAACTGCGTCGTGAACTGCGAGAAGAGGAGGACTTTGTGTCCGTCTTGGAAGAGCCGCGGCAGCAGCCGGTCGAGGAGCAGCATCTTGCCGGACGCCGTGACGATGGACTCGTCCACCGCGGCGGCGGCGCTGGCGGCCCACGGGTTGTAGAAGTTGTGCGGGCTGTTGCACACCAGCCGCAGCTGCGCCAGCGGGTTGCCGAGCTTCTTGTGCGCGATTTGCTTCCCTGGAGATGGGTGCTGGTCAGCGACGAGGCTGCGGTGCGCGGGGGGGTTGCGGGAGGCTTACTTGCTAGTTCCAAGCTCTGCGCGAGCTTCATCTCCTCCGGAGACTTTTCTTCTTCCGGTTCCGGAGCAGTATCATCTTGGGCCATCTCTGCCGCCAGCTTGGACTCGAACGCGTCGTCTGACAGTGCGTCTTCTTCGTCTGTGTTTGCGTCTTTATACCTCCTAGTTTTGCGGACCCGTCGAGTGCTAGCAGGAGTCGACGATCTACTTGATTTCGCGCTCTTTGCGTCCGAGACGGCGGCCGTTGGGGCACTCTTCCGTTTCGACGTTTCGGTGGCCTTTGTGGGCGGTGACCGCGATGTCGCCGTCTTCTCCGATGGCCGTCCGGGGCCGCGCTTGCCCATCATCATGGCGAACGCGTTCGGCGCTTTCGCGGCGCCACGCTCAGCCGCCTTCTTGGTCGGACTTTGGCGCACAGGCAGCGACGTCTTGTGCTGCACCGCAGTCGCTGTTTTGGCCGAGGCCATCAAGCTGTTCGTCATCGTTTCCAGCGCCTTCTCCTCCAGATATGAGCGTGTGTCGGTGCATTTGTCGGTGAAGGCGTTGTACAGGTCGGTCTGCTCGCGTGTCATGGGAGCAAAGAGCACGTATTCGCGCTTCTTCGGGAGATAGGCCGCAACATCCTGTTTGACGCGCCGAAGAAGCAGTGGCTGTAAGATCAGGTGAATCTTCTTCACCAAATCTTGCTTCTTTTGGTCGCCGATGAACGACTCAGTGCCCTCTTCATCCTCGAGGTCGGAAAAGTCGAACCAGGATTCGAACGCGTCCCAGTCAGTGAAGATGTTGGGAAGCAGGAAATGTAGGAGCGACCAGAGCTCCTTGAGGTTGTTCTGCAACGGAGTCCCCGTGATGAGGAGTCGTGTGGCGGATGTGAATTGCCGTAGCTGCTGGAACAGCTTGGCCTCCGCGTTCTTCATGCGGTGCCCCTCGTCCTATAAAGTTGTCAGCGCGAAAGAGTAGACTTTACGTGTCGGGGACAGGGAACGCACGATGATGATAAACTCCCAGTTGACTTTGGACAGGTTGTGTTGGTCCCTGAGGACCATCTCGTAGGAAGTGCAGACAATGGGAAACTTGTTCGACGGTCTTCCCTGTGACAGGTTCTTGTTCATCTTGGTCCTGAAGATGGTTTCCCTCTCCTGCTGGTTGCCATGATACATGACAACTGGTATTGAGGGAGTCCATTTGTGGAACTCATCCATCCAGTTGCTCAGAGTGCTGAGCGGGGCGACGATGAGATGCGGGCCCAGATAGTTCTCTTGCTCTCGCAACAGCGCGATGAGCGCGATGGTCTGGACAGTTTTGCCTGGGGTCGTCAGCGCCTACAATTCTGCTTTGAAGTGTCTTGAAGCCTTACCGAGTCCCATCTCGTCGGCGAGAATGCCGCTCATGCCTTGGGCACAGATTTCGTACATCCACGTGAGTCCTTCCAGCTGGTAGTCTCGCATGGTGCCGCCGACCATGCACTTCGGTTGCTTGGCCATTTGCAGATCATGGTCTCCCAATGTCTTGCCGTCGAGACTGCTCCCGACTCTCCCGAGCACCTGGGTCTTCTTGGTGAGAATGTCGCTAAAGGCGACACTCTTCTTGAGGAGCTCATCGAGCTCGCGGGCCTTGGCCTCCCGCTCGGCCCTCGTCTCGGCCTTCTTCTTCCGACGATGACGCTTCTGAGCCAATTCTTTGCGACGCTGCTCCTCAGCTTTGAGGTTCTCAGCGCTCGCTTTCTCCTCCTCCTTCAGTAGTGAATTTTCAACCAGGCAGTCCTCCAGGTCGGCATGCTGGGAGGGTTCAGGCGGCGGCGGTGAGCTCGGAACGCTCGACATGGTCCGACTACTATCCCACATCGAAGAGTCGACGTCAGAGGGCGAAGACACCTCCATGGCGTGGCGGCGTTACGTGAGGCAGGGACGGAGAGACACAGTTGGCCGCGGCTCGAAGCGAAGAATCGGATGAAACGCGCAGTCGGTGCGCAGCTTGTGAGCGTGAAGGAGCAGCAATGGCAAAGCACGCGATGAAGCAGCCTTGCAGCTGGCGACCAAAGATCCAAAGCCAGCTGGTGGGCGGGCAGCGAGGCAGCAGAGGTTTTGGCGAGACGAACGAAACAGGAAGAAGCAAGAAGAAAGTGACAGGTAAGAAGAGGGGCGGCTGGGTCCAAAAGCCAAGACGAGACAGGAATCGAGGCCTCTGACGAATTCTGCTGGAGGCGATTTTGGCGGAGTGGCAAAAGAGGGAGAAGAGAGAGAGAGAGAGAGAAAATAAGAGGCAATTCGCGAGATAGTGAAACAGGCCAAGGGCCGAGAGGCGGCGGCGGAAAAAAAAAAAGAAAGAGGCTCGTCAGGGTGCACCCACAACGCGCTTGCCTCAAGCGGCGGTCCATGACGCAGCACGACGCGAAAAAGAAGCGCGGTCACGCGTTAATCGGGCTTGGCTCTTTCCTCGAGAGTCTAGGGTCCTGACTACCTTGGTGAGCCCCACCACCATGCAACGGCGGCTGGCATTGACTGGTTTTCTGCCTTGGGCTTCAGGCCACCACAAGCTCCTCCAATTCGGCAGGAGGGGGTTCTATTTTGGGGCGTCTTTTTGGGCGGGGGCGAAAAAAAAAAGTCAAGAATAAAATAGAACAAGGCTTGTGCTGTCTGTCACCATCACCAGCACCACATCATCAGCTCTTTTCTCTGTACCGATCGCCATCGCATCGGTCTTAGTCGCCGATTGACTGACGCATCGTCGACCTCTCGAGAAAAGACCGACCGAGCAGAAACGGGATCCTGCCCCAGCTTCTTGAGTCTAACTCACCATCGAGAGACGCCAGGCTTCGTCTCTCGACGCCTCGACACCCACCAAGCTGTTGTCCCTCCGCGCCGTCCGCCCGACCGTCCGTGGCCTCTTATCTCCCGCACTGCGCTCGCCTACCCTGACCACCATGGCCTCGCTCCGCTCCCAGACGTACTCGGCCACCGAGGAGGCCGAGATCCAGCAGTGGCTCACGACGTCGGAGCGGCTCAAGTCGGACCAGGACAAGGCGTCGATGCTCGACACGCTCAACAGCCACCTCGCCAGCCGCACCACCCTGCTCGGCTCCAAGCCCAGCCGCGCCGACGTGGCCGTCTTCGAGGCGCTCGCGCCCCTCGTCGCCAACTGGTCGCCCGACGAGCGCACCGGCGAGCAGGGCCGCCCGCACATCGTCCGCCACCTCGACTTCGTCCAGAACTCGTCCCACTTCGACCTCGGCCTCGCCGACGCCCGCAAGGTCAAGGTCGACCACGACGACGTCCGATTCGTCAAGGCTCCCGTCGACGCCAAGGCCGAGAAGGAACGGCTGAAGAAGGAAAAGGCGGCGGCGGCGGCGGCGGCCGGCGGCAAGGACTCGGCCGTGCTCACCGACCGCACCAAGGAGAACAAGGCGGATGACAAGAAGGGTCCTGCTGGCGCCGCTGCTGCTGCTGCCGCTGCCGACGGCAAGCCCAAGAAGGAGAAGAAGGAGAAGGCGCCGAAGCCACAAAAGGCGCCGGCCGCGGCCCCTGCGCCCCTGTCGCCGGCCCTCATCGACCTCCGCGTCGGCCACATCCTCAAGGCCGTCAACCATCCGGACGCCGACTCGCTCTACGTCTCGACCATCGCCATGGGCGACCAGCCGGGCGACGACACGACCGAGTACGAGGGCCAGGTCTGTCGCACCGTCTGCTCCGGCCTCAACGGGCTCGTCCCGCTCGCCGAGATGCAGGGCCGCCGGGTGGTGGTGGTGTGCAACCTCAAGCCGGTCAAGATGCGCGGCATCAAGTCGTCCGCCATGGTCCTGGCCGCGTCGCCGCGCCCGTCCGGCGCCGCCGCCGCCGACGACGACGGCCACGGCGGCCCCGTCGAGCTCGTCGCCCCGCCCGAGGGCTCCCGGCCCGGCGACCGCCTCTACTTCGACGGCTGGGCCGGCCAGCCCGAGGCCCAGCTCAACCCGAAGAAGAAGGTGTGGGAGACGCTGCAGCCGGCCTTCACCACCACGCCCGACCGCGAGGTCGCCTTCGACGCCGCCGCCGTCCAGCAGCTCGGCAGCACGGCCGTCGGCAAGCTCGTCACCGCCGCCGGCGGCGTCTGCACCGTCCCCTCGCTGCGCAACGCCGTCGTCAGGTAGCCAGCCTCCTCCCGCAAGACAGGCGAATAACGCGTTGCCTCTCGTCCGTTGCGCCGTCTCCCTCCCCTTTGCCCCATGGTGACAGAACAGCCCGGCCTGCCCCGTCCGCGGCCCGGCCTCTGCCCTGTTTTCCAGCCTGCAAGCAGCTCCGCGTATGCAGACGACAGCCCACGCCTCGACGTAGCAAGCCCACCCCGGAAACGGACAACTCGCGCCTCAACACGTCCATTCGATACCGCTGCGGCACTCGCACAAGCCGTCTACTATACAGCAATGATGTCTAGATGAACCCTCCCGCCCGTGTAATACATAGATCGACGAGCGCGCAACGCCGTCGCACTTCGTCCAGGTCGCAATGCCGTCTTCCCTAGACTCCAGCCCCGTGATGACAGACGAGGCAAAAAAAAAAAGATCCCTCTCAAAGACGCCTTTTGAATGCTCTGGTAGATTGCCGTCGTTGTACAGTTGTCCGGTGCGCCCGCGCCCGCCCTCTTCTTTTTCTATTCATGTTAGTCCATCCATGCCGTCGGCGATGGGTGCAGTCTATGAGAAAAAGTACTGGCTATTCCGCAGCCGAGTCACGTCGAATTCGCCCTGCGCCGCGCGTTAGCTCCTCCGCCGGAGCGAGACGGGGGGGGGGAAGCTCACCTTTTTCGGGACGGGGGGCACGGTCAATGGCCTCCAGAACGGGGTTGTGGCCTTGGTGGTGCTCTTGCGTGGCGTTTTCTGCGATGCGTCTTCGGCCTTCTTGGAGGCGTCGGAGGCCGGGGCCGGGGTCGCCTCGTTCCTGGGCCCGTCGTCGTCGTCCAGCACCTGGTGGCTGGGCGTCGCCAGCTCCGAGTAGTCGTAGATTTCTCCGATGCCCATGGCCTTGGTGTCCTCCTGGATGGAGACGTCCACCTCGGACGCCTCCATCTCCTCGTACAGCGAGGCGGGCGTGACGATCTCGGCAGCCTTCTTGAGATCCCCCGGCTCGCCGGACAGCCGAAGCGTGTTCCGCCTGTGCTCCATGAGAAGCTCTTCCATCATCGACTTTCCGCTGGTCTTGCGAAATTCCTTGATCCTCTTCGCCACCGGGCTCGACGAGTCGATGCGCGTCAGGTACAGCGAGCCCCTGTGCCGCGTCTCGAATTCCACGGCCAGGCGGCCGACGACGTCCTCCTCGTGTATCTGGATAAAGGCGTCCCGCAGCACCGTGTTCATCGTGTCGACGTCGCTGGCGTGCGTCCAGAACGAGTCGTGGACGGCCGCGAAGGTGAGCCCGAGGTCGTGGCACTCCAGGGCCGACAGCATCATGTGGCTCGCGTCCAGGGAGTGGATGAAGTTGGGCGGGAATGCCTGCAGCTGCTTCCTGCGATTCACCGGGTTCGACTGGTCGTGAATGGGGAAGACGACCGCCTGCAGGCAGGTCCTGACCTCCTTCATGTTGGTGTCGCGATACGGCTGCACCACCGGCATCTGCAGCGGCGTGGTCCAGACGACCGTGGATCGGAATTGCTGCGCCAGCTCGGCGTCGATCGTCTTCTTGTTCTTCTTGGCCTTCTTCGGGGCCTCGAATTCCTCGTCGTCCGGCTCTTGACTCGCCGCGTACAAGTCCTCGATTTGTTTCAGCTGAGAGGGCGTCAACGCCCTGCAGATCCGGCCGCCGACTTCACCCAGCCAGTACTGGATGTCGTGGGCGCCTCGAAACATGGATGCCAGGGCGTTGAAGATGTGCCTCGCGATGTAACACGCCAGGGTCAGGTTGCTGATACCGTTCTCCTTGCCCAAGTTGGGGTACAGGGCGTCGAGCTGCTTGCAGACCTGCTTCTTGGCCCCCGTAAACGTGACACCGTACACATTCGTCATGACGGTCTGCTTGACGACCTTGCGCGTGATCTTGCCTCGTAGGATCCTGGCGTAGTTGGCGGGTGAGTTCGGATCTGGGCGCGTGACATCTTGGTCGCCATCCTTCTCAACTGCGGCTTCCTTGAACAGATCCTTGCCCGCCTCGAAATCCTTATCGATCGCCTGCTTCACAAGTTCCGCGACGGCCGAGTAAACATCGGCCGGACGATCGCCGGGCTCCAGGTTGACCTGCTTCGCGCCCAGGGTGTCGCCGCCCAGGGCTGCGTAGTGCTGGAGGCCGTTGCAGGTGCCGTCTTGGTGGATGGGCAGATGGGAGACGAACTCGGTGGGCTCAGCAAGCTCCAGAGCTGCCTTGAGCTCGAAGCAGGCGGTCAGGCATTGCCACGGGTCCTCGGCGTCCAACCACCAGCGGCTCCCCTTGAAGGGGTTCGTGGCCGAGTCGACAATGTTGTCGACGTTCTCGTCGGCGAAGGCCTCTCGCTCGTTGAAGCTCGCTTTATCGAGACCATACACGTTGGCCAGGTGAATCTTCAACCACCTCAGACCGCTGACACCCAGCTTCTTTCCCTCGGCGAACATCAAGAGGGCACGGGTGTGGTCGGCACCCATGTGGTTCAGGTAGGTCGGGACCGGGTAGGCGCGGCCTCTGTAGTCCACGTTGTGCGGGAAGTAGATTGTCTGGTTCCGGTAGGCCCGCGCAATTTCTAGCTGGAGGTTCATGAAGCAGCGCTGGGAATGCAGACTCGTCCTTTGGTTCTCAATGGCCTTGACCGCAAGGAGCCACTGAAATCGCTGAAGCGGGTCGGCCGACGAGTCTGGCTCGGGCGGCAACTCGAACTCGGGGTTGAGCTTTGGCATGTTGGCTATTTCCTCGCCCGAGTTCCAGGCTTCCATCATGACGTCGAGCGTCTGTCTGTTTATCCGCCAGGCCGTCTTGCCGAGCACATCCAGTGATTGGAAAACCTTGTCCATGCTTCCGCGCTGGATGGCCGCTTTGATGTACAGGCTCTGTTCGATATCGCCGGATTTCACTCTCATCAGGCTCGTCCTACTGACCAAGTAGCCGCCTTCGTTGAAACTCTTCCAGGGCTTGGGCTCCGCAACCATGGGCAAGTGCTTGGCAATGAAGTCGCCCATGGGCTCTCGCTGAAGATGCTGCGCCAGATGGTTGTTGACGAAAACGACGCCGACCCGTTTGCCCCTGCGAGGTTGCATCATGTGCGTAAAAGCCGGCTGGTCTTGGCTTACAGGCTCGCCGGTGACTGGGTGCGTCGCAGTGACTGGAATCTTGGCCGTTTCGATCAGCAGCCTGAGAAGGGCGGAGCCGATGTGAACCTGCATGGTTGGCGTCCAGAATTTCGGGGCGTCGTCCTCTGTGGCGGCTGGTTCGATGATCTTTATCTCGTCCTCGCCAGTCGAAGCGGAGGCAGAGATGAGGTCGGAGACGGAGGGGTGAGAGGAATCGGAAGCCGGATTCGGGTCTGCGAGCTCGATCTTGCCGCGCCGCTTGGACTTCTTGATCTCATCTCGGCGCTGGAGCTCGATGTCTTCCTGCAGTTGCCTAGCAAGATTTGAGACGAGCCGGCTTACTGCAAAGCCCTTCCCAATGCCATTCATGGCACCAAGATTGATTACGGACAAGATGGTCAGGGCGGCGAGCCGAGACGGGTCGGACATTCGGAGTATCGGGCCATACAGACAGCGTTCTAAATCCAGCGCTGTTTTCGTTTCTCTTTCTTCCGCTACCGCGACCAAGTCCAGCTCCTTGTTGATGCGATCTTCCATGGCGGCCATCCAAGAAGCCATGTAATGCGAAAGTGTGCTCTGCGCGCTCGACACTCCGAAAGCCGGGGTGATGCCGGCCTTTTGCATGGTCTTGCGGTCCCGTCGCCATTTCTCAACGGCGACGCTGATGGTGTTGTGTTCCAAGTGTTGCTGAATATCCTTCTGCTCTTCAGGGGGCAGTTTGGATATGTCGATGTTTTGCAGCTCGGAGAAGATGGACAGGCCTTGCCTCAGCGCCGCCAGTCCTTGGCCACGCTGTGGGGTCGGCAGAACCTCCGGCGCATCGTCGGCCCTGACGGCGGCCTCTGCCGCTGTGCTATCGAGTGGCATTTGGGCGACGTCGTCTGACTCTTGATGCTGCGGTTCGAGAGCGGCCGAGGGCTCAGCCGTCTCCTCGGCGTAGTTGTACGTGGGGCAGAGTTTGGTGAGGGCGGCAAGATCGCTATCGGTGAGGATATGGGCCATGCCGAGGACGCGCAGGCCGGCCTCGCCGGGGGCCATGCCCATGTAGCGGTCGACGAGGCGCTGGAGCCTCGGCCCTCGCTCCGTCATGAGGGAGGCCTTGAGCATGCAAGCGATGGTCTCGGCCGTGTGGGGCAGTCTCTTGTCCAGGACTTGCAGCTGGTACCAGCTGTGCAGCTTTTCAGCCTGCTTCTTGGCGGGCTTCGAGTGCATCTGTTCCAGAGATACGCGGAGATACTGGTTACAGAACAGGATCCTTTGCTCGGCACTGGCTCCGACAAGCTCGAGGCGCTGGATCAAGAGGGCCGCTCGGTCCAGCTTGCCCACCTGCAGGCATGCTTGAAGAATGGGAATGAGGTCGTCGATGTCGCCGGGGATCCCATAGATGTTCATCCTGGACATGGGCTTCGGCGGGGGGGGCTCGGGGATGGTCAGTGGCGATGCGGCATCGAAGGGTCGCATGTGGGACAGTTTGAGAGGCCCCTGAGAGGATGGCGATGTCGAGCTTTTCAAGCGATCGTAGGGCGACGTCTGGATGCCGAAGTCGTCGACGGCCGTGGCCAGGCCTCTGCCCTGCAGCGCGCGGCCGCGTCCACCCTCAGGCTCAGGCCGCGGTGAGGGCCGAGGCGGGAGGGAGGCGCCCAGACGGCGACCAAGCGAGACGGCGCAGGATCGCAGGACCGGTCGCCTCAGCGAAGGCCCGGCCGACCTCGCTGCCAGTCCTCGATGGACCAGCAGGCCGCTGCCCGTCTGTCGGGTAAACATGGTGCAGGCGATCGAGGCAGGGCCGATGATGGCTTAGACGGAGGCGAGTCGCTTTCGGTGGCGAGGTCTGTGGCTGGAGTCAAAACATCAGGTAGAAGGATGAATGAGAGAGGGGAGAAAAAGAGGCTGGCAAAAGAGAAGAAGAATGGCGACGACGTCGCGAGCCCAATGCCCGCTCTTGCAAATGACGGCGTCGCGACAAAATGGGCTCTGGACGCGATAGCTGAAGATGGGCTACGAAATTTTTTTTTCCTCGCCAGGAGCTTCGCTGCGACAGCGGGCATAGTGGCGTCACGTGCGGGCGAGCTGTCATTGGACGGAGCTCTTAGTACGGGATCCACCATCGCCACCCGCCTTTTTTCGATGTTCACTTTTCCTTGACTCTCTGAGACCTTTCCTTTTTTTTTTAAACTCCTTTGTCCAGAATTGCGTGGCACCTGAAGCCGTCTCTTCTGTCCATCTCGGCTTCTCGTGGCGAATCGTTGCTGACACTTGCTCACAGCCGGCCGGACAATGGCCCTGCGGCCGACCGTCGCCTCGCTCGCCTGTTGCGGCTGCCGCAGCGCCGTCTTGCGAGCTGTCCTGGGCCACGGTATTCGCAGCCTCGCGCAACCGCCGAGGCCACTTCCAGCCTCGCCCGCATCGCAGCGATGGCTCGGCCTCGACCACGGCCCGACTTCTTCGCCAGCGCGCGACGAGGCCGAGGATGCCAGCGCCGCTAAGCCGTGGTTTCTCGACGTCGAGCCTCCTCGCCACGCGCCGAGCCCGCACACGCCGGAACTGCCCAAGACGCCCGATGACGCGCCTCCGCTGCTCGAGCCCATGATCGAGTACGTCTACCAGGATATGGGGTTGGATGATATCGCCCTTCTAGACCTGCGCGACCTGGATCCGCCTGCGGCCCTTGGCCCGAATCTGATAATGCTGTTCGCGACGGCCCGGAGCGAGCGGCACTTGCACATCTCGTCCGGCCGCTTCGTGCGATGGCTGCGGCGCAACTACAAGGTCGATGCCCGCGCGGACGGCCTCATTGGCCCGGGCGAGCTCAAGACGAAGCTGCGCCGGCTGCGGAAGAAGGCGAAGCTCATGGGCACAAACACCATGATGGCCCCGGAAGGCGACCACGGCCTGTCCACGGGCTGGGTCTGCGTCAACTTTTCTGCCGCCGATCGAGATGCCGGTGAGACGGAAAACTTTGACGAGAGCGGCAGATTCTCCGGCTTCGGCGCCGTACAGACGGGCATGACCATCGTGGTGCAGTGTATGACGGAGTCGAGGCGACGCGATCTCGATCTGGAGTCCCTGTGGGAGCGCAAACTGCGGAACAGCCTCGAGCGTGGGAGGAGTCTCCGGGGCGAGGCAGCCGACCCGGCAGGCCTGAACGCGACCATGTCGTCCCGAGTGCAGCTGCCCTCGTCCCGGTCCGAATCCCCCTGGCAGGCAATGCTGCGAGCCTCGCAGCAGCAGAGAGCCTTTTCCGCATCGGCGCGCCGTCTAGAGGGGCAGCCGCCCGAGATTCCAGCTCGCAAGAAGCGCGTATCCCGCTTCACCGAGGATGAGCTGGAGGATAAGGGCGGGCTGTCCGAAAAGCCAGCCCACGAGACGAGCGTATCCAGCTTCGCCCAGAATGAGTCGGAGGATATCTTGGACGGACCGGCTGCCCAGGCTCATGTTGGCGAGGATGGACTGGAGAATGTCGAGCATGGGCTGCAGTCTGTCGAAGACGGGCCGGCCACCCAGAAACAGCCTGGCGTGGATGGACTGGAGCATGTCGAGCATGGGCTGCGAGATGTCGAGGACGGGCCGGCCATCCAGACTCAGACCGGCGAGGATGAGCTGGCCGGCCTGCAACAGCACCTGGAAAATATGCGGACGAGGAAGATGCCCCTGGACCAGCCAACGCTCGAGGCCCTGGTCGCCGCCGTGCTGCGTGTCGAATCTCCGCGACCGGGCACGGCCCTGGACCGTCTGGCCCTCGTGGACCAGCTGCTTCTGACAGGCCACGAGCGGGGGATGGCGGTCGACGGCAGCGACATGCTCGTGACGCTGATCGAATCGATGGCGACGTCGCCGGCACACGACGCGGTCATGGCACGGGCGCAGAGGAACATGGAGCTGGTCCTGCGGGAGAAGCAGGTGGCCCCCACAGAGGGCCACACGCTGAGGTTGATGAAGGCGCACGCGCAGCGCCGAGACTGGGACCGATTCTGGGACGCGTTCCGGACGCCAGCCCGGTTCCAGTCGCCGCGGTCGGCAGCCGTGTACGAACTGGCGTTTCGCAGCATGGCGGCGACGCAGGACGCCAGGATGTGTCGCGAGGCCCTGCGCTGGACGTACCTGGACATGCTGAGAGAGGAGCCGCCGGTGCCGGTCGCGGCCGTGTACCGCTCGCTCCGGGCCTGCATCGTGGCGGCGGACCCGGCCGTGGAGATGAACCTGGACCCGGCCGTGGCCGACACGGGCAACGAGCTGCTCAGGCGGCGGCTGCTGCGCAGCGAGACGCTGACGATGCTGAAGCACGCGACGGCGCTGCAGAGGGACCACATGGCCGTCCGGGCCAGGGTGGAGGAGGCGGCGGCGCGGAGCAGGCTGTCGTCCGAGCTGGCGCCGCCACCGGGCCCTGCCTGAGCTGGGAGAGAAGGCCTGAACGGAGGGATAGTTGTGGTTGAGTCGTGACACGTACGATACAAGCACAGTTGGAGGAAGGGGTCAAAATCGTCGAGAATACATTGAAGCGCTCGACGTTCGACCAATGCGATGCCCTCTGCTCCGCCGTCTTGCCCACCGACGTGTAGTGCCAGACAACAAGAGCGCATAGTACCGCATCCCCGACAGAGCGTCCCCCTCCCTGCCCCTTGGCCCTCTGCTTTGCGTACGGGAAGGGCGTACGAGACACGGGAGTTGTAGGGGAGCTGTGCCAGGCACCCGGGGCGAGGCAGAGGCAGGCAGAAGGTCAGGCTTTACTTTCCGCCGGCTCGTTGCCCCTGAGTAGCGATGGAAGGACATGTTCACCGGACGAGGCGGTGACTATCGTTCAAGATATACGACATGGTCAGATTGTTTTTGAGCTTGCGACGTGACGGAATCATGCAGCCAACCGACGACACGAAAAGCGGGCGTTTTCCTATCCCGTGCGCACGGTCTGATTCTTCCCGTAGAACCTCCCACTACAGCGCGTGCTTCTCGGCGGGCGGGGCCTCCCTCATGGCCTGGCGCAGCAGCGGCGCAATCTTCTTGCGGCTGGCGGACAGCTCGTGCTGGTGCCAGGCGAAGCGATCGGCGCCGTCGTCGAGGCAGCCGCCACGCCAGGACTCGAGGCGCAGCGGGCGGGCAGCGAGGTCGACGAAGCGGGCGACGGCGGCGACGGCGCGCGGGCCGCGGCCCCAGACCAGCAGCTCGCGGCGGAAGCGGCCGTCCGGACTATCCGGGTCGCTGGAGGCCGAGTTGACGACGACGAGGTCGAGCGAGCGCTCGGCGGCCCAGGCGTCGAGGGCGTCGAGCAGGGCGCGCGGGCGGCCGGCGGCCTTGTCGTCGAGCAGGTAGTCGAGGCCGCGGACGCAGCTGCTGACGCCGAGGGCGAGCGCGGCCTCGCCCCACTGCTTGTAGTCCTTGCGCAGCACGT
>NJEV01000745.1:0-12445 GCA_002591385.1 Cordyceps sp. RAO-2017
CCGGCCGGCCTGGTGGCTGCTGCGCCGGCTGGGCGCCGAGCCGGCCAACCGCCGGGCGCTGGCGGCCGGGTGCGGCCTCATGGCCGTCTCCCAGCTCGGCGGCTTCAACTCGCTCATGTACTACTCGCCCCTGGTCTTCTCGCTCGTCGGCTTCGCCAACCCGGTGGCCGTCGGCACCGTCGTGGCCGGCGTCAACTTCGCCTTCACCATCGTCAACCTGCTGCTCGTCGACCGCGTCGGCCGGCGCCGGCTCCTGCTGAGCACCGTCCACCTCATGGCCGTCGCCCTCGTGGTCGCCGCCGTCTGCTTCCGGTGGATTCGCCTCGGCCAGGGCCTGGAACCTCCTCCGGCCCGGGCCGACGAGGCCAGAGTCCAGTGGCCGGCTGTTGTCCTCCTTCTGGCCATCGTCGCCTATGTCGCTCTCTACTCGTCCGGGCTCGGCAACACGGCCTGGCTCGGCAGCGAGTTCTTCCCTACCGAGATGCGGGCTATGGGGACCATGATGCTGACCGTGACCTGCTGGGCCTCCAACATCGTCGTCTCCTCCACCTTTCTCACCCAGGTAGAGAAGACGACCTTTTCAGGCGCCTTCGGCTGCTATGCTGGAGTCTGCATCCTCGGCTGGGTCTTTGTCTACTTCTGCTATCCCGAGGTCAAGGGCATGGCCTTGGAGGATACCGGCCACGTGTTCCAGCACGGGTTCGGCGTCAAGAGGGCGGCAGAGATTCAAAAGAACGCCAGGGCAGCAAAGCAGAACGACGTGCCAGAGGGGGCCTGACAACTGGAACGTTAAGAACTCCCATACACCTCGCCGCCCTCGTAGCACCTCCTCGAAGGTGCATGCATCCAGGGAATACTGTATTGTAAGCTCATTTGTAGAAAGCGGATATCGAAGTAGGATCTATGTGCATTTCCGGATGATGACAGAAGAGACCAGACTGTAGCAGCAGCCCGACGCCCGACGCCTTCGCTTCCCCGGCGATAGCAACAAGCCGACGACGCAAAGAAAACAGGACATCGAGAGCAAAGCAAGAATCCAGACCGGAAGCGAGGCCCTCGATATTGCTTCCGGGGGCGCAGGTAGTCTTCACGTCGTTGACATGTCGGCAGCCAGAGCACGGTTTTGCACCTAGGCCTCTGTCCGGCTCAGCTGCCGGTCTGCGTCCGCCTCGGCCATTTCCGTATCCTCGCCTTCCGTCTCGTTGTTTGCGCCGTCGCCGTTCTCGTCTTCGGCCTCCGTCGCCGCCTCCTCGCCGTCGTCCTCGTCCTCTCCTTGGCTGTCCCCGATCTCGTGCTCTTCGTCACGCTGGTCCTCGCTTCCCTCGTCGTCGCCGTCTTCGCGCTCCTCGTCGTCCTCCTCCTCGGCCTCGTCCTCGCCGTTCCCCTCGCTCTCGCTGTCGGCTTCTTCCCCGCTCGCCTCGGCGCTCTGCTCGCCTCGTCCCAGATTCGGAAACAGGAGGCCTGGGGGGACTTCCTCGTCGTATCCCTCCGGGACATCACTAAGGTCGCTCTCGTCGTCGGCAGAGTCGTGGATGCTCCCCGCCTCGGTGTCGTCTTTGCCCTCGGCTCTGGCATTTCCGTGTTCCTCCTCCTCCTCGCCGATCTCTTCGGTGGCGTCCGCATCCTTCATCTCCTCGTCCACATCTTCCCGGGCCTCTCTTCTGGCCTGCGCATCAGGCCCTTCCTCCTCGTTGTCGCTGCTTCCGGCGTCGCTCATCGCCACGGCAGGCGTCTGGCTGCCACGCTTGCTCGACACACTGCCGACCCGGCTCTTGGAGAGGACGAGTCTGGTCGGCGCTTCCAGGGACCGGACTACGGCTTGCTCAGCCTTGCGTAGTATGTCGGCCCGCCTGACCGTCCTCCGGCCCCGTGGTGCCGCCTCGGACTTGTCGGCCTCGTTGGGCGTCGACGTTCCAGCCTGACCCTCGCGGCCGTTTGGCGGGTTGAGGATGCTGCTGAGGGAGCTGACCATCTTCGAGTCTGCCTGGGCGGCGGCGGCGGCGGCGGCGGCGGCGGCGGCCTCGAGTTCGGCAGCGACCTCCTTGGCCTGGTTACGCTCCGCCACCACCTTACTGGGCTCCGCGCCGGGCAGGCTGCCCGCGACGTCGACGTAGATAGTGGCGTAGCAGTCGTAGATGAGGTCGTCGATCGACGCCACCTTCATCAGGTTGGCGTTCAGCTTCTTCAGCTCGACCGCCTCCTTCATGCAGCTGAGCTCTGCGATGTGTGGCCCCTCCCCGGCCGCCCACTCGCTGATTCTCTCGCTCATGATATCAAACTCCTCGCTCAGCAGCGACTTGAAGGCGTCCTCCGAGGCCTGGCGAACCTTGTATGCCGTGCGCAGGAGCCCGAGGTAAGCCAGGCAACACGACTGCCACAGATCCGTAAAGTGATAGAAATCGGCCCCCTTCTTCCGCAGTCGACGCAGCAGCAGCTCTAGGTTTGTCCTGTCGGACATGATAAGGAGCAGCTTCGTCATGAACTGCACGTACTGCTCTGTGAAGACGTGGTGCCGGCCTGGCCGCTCGGCGTCGCATTTCCACACGTTCATCACCATCGTCTTGGTGAACATGTTCTCCTTGAGTATGGCGAAAGCCGCTTTAGCTTCCACGTACCCGTCGCTATCTGGGGACGCGTTGGCCTCTTCGAATAGGATTCGAGCATGTCGTATCACGATCCGGTGCTGCCAGTTGGACTTGTCCCTGTCGCGCAGACGGGTCAAGTTGCGAATGATGTACTCCTCCCAGTCCTCGGGCTCGACGAATAACGCGTAGTGGTCGTCCGGACCGACTACGACCCCAAACGGTTGCTGGGCGAGAACCGACGCCGCATCCAGCGCTAGCATGTCCCGACGCATGACCATCTTGTGCAAGATGGAGACCATCTTGTAGTGCGGCTCCAGGATTGGGTCGCTATTGCGCGACTTGCGCGCGTTCGTCGCTACCTCGATCGACTTCCTGACCGTCTGAAGGACCAGCTCGATGCTGACCGCGGCTTTCTGGTCCGTGCTATCGAGCTGGTCCTCAGGCGTCTGATACATCTTCCAATAGCATTTGGCAAGCATATACGGGTTCCTACACGACAGTGTCAACGGCCGAGGGATACAAGAAAGGGGCTGAGGTAGCAACTAGGAGAGTACTTACATCCAGTTCGTCGGGTTCCTTTCCATGGCCATCTTGAAGAGTTTGGCTGCGAGCTTCCAGACCTTGTACTCTGACATCTGGTCGTGGAGGATCCGCTTGAACGTGCCGGCCCCGAGGTTCTCGATGAAGAATCGCTCCTGGTCGGCATGCTGGAACGGCTCCATGGCGAAAGGCTCTCGGCTGGACGAGTACAGGCGCATGGCGAACTTGTGGTACAGGTCGTGCAGAGGATCCCCGTCGTTGACGTCGACCTCGACGTGCCGCGAGTGCGACAGGGCAAGGGTATAGCAATGGATCGCGTTCCGCTGAAACTTGACCAGCTCGGCGCGGTCCTTGTTCATCTTGTCCGCCGTCCAGAGCACGGACTCGTCGAGCTCGTAGTCGAAGCATTCTGCCAGCCGGAACCAGGCCTGCCAATTGTCAGCGGTGAACTGCAGCTGGAGCCGCAGGAAGGTCGCCCCGATCCGCAGGTCGTCCGTCGCCCCCGGACTCTGGCGACGGTTTAGGTCCACGCCCTTGAATTTGGTCAGGGCGATCATGCCGAGCAGGAAGAACCAGCCGTGCTTGGCCAGGACGGCCTCTGGGACGCTGACGCCGACCGCGTCCACCGACACGCCGCCGAAAAGGGCCTGGTACAGGCGAAGGGGGTGGATCGGCTTCTTGAGGATCTCGGTGAAGTTGCGCAGGTTGTGTATCATCTGCGGCGTCGACTTCGTCTGCCCTATGGCCTGCTGCATGTGTTCGATCGTCGTCTTCAGGTCCGACTTGAGGAGGTCCTTCATCGGCATCCGGCGCGCGAGAACCATGACCTTCTCGACGAGCTGCATGGCCTGCCGCTTCTCCAGCTTGTCGTAGGGACACCCGTGGTCCTGCACCTCCCACACGCCGACACCGAGCTTCAAGCCGTGCAGGTCGTAGAGCACCTGTCCGAGGTGGTCTTCCCAGTTTTCGACGTTCTTCCACTTGAGCAGCTCCATGCGCATCATCTTGAGAAAGATTTTGTTGGACGACTTGCAGAACTTGCGTATCCCAATGGCTCGGTGGACGGCGGCGAGGAAGTCTGCCAGGTCGTTTTCGAACGAGACGACGCCCTCCTGCTGGGGGAGTCCCGCCCTGAACAAGGTGTACTGCATCGACCAGGTGCGGACCTGCATCTCTCTCAGCTTGTTCACCAGAGCAGTGAAGGTGCTGTTGTTGGATGGCGCCGTGGCGACGCCCATGCGAGCCTCGTCCTCGCAGAGCGCTGCAACGTGCAGGATGCCGCTGAGCTTGGCAAGCGCGCTGACGCTGGACTTGATGTGGTCCTCGTCGATGATTTCAAAGGCGCCACTATCGTTCAGCCCCATCGACAGGGCCTGGATGAGCAGCTCGTCCAAAGACTTGAGCGTTCTCATAAACAGGAGCTTCCGCTGGTCGTCTGGCGTTTTGGCGTATGTTTCGCCCTCGAGGTCGGTCATGATCATTTCGATGCTCTTCAGGATGCACGACAGCCGCTTCGTGTGGTATTGTATGGCCGCGTACGCGTCGCCAAGCCGCGACCACAGGAAAAGCCGCAGCTCGGTGCTGCTGCTCGACAGGAACTTCCACAGGTCGCGCATCCCCTGGGACGCGCATTCCGAGACCGGGACCCTGTCGGGTTCCTTGTCGGGCGAAGGCGAGGAGGATGACGCGCCCTTCGGGCAGTCGGCCGACCCGGCAGCCGTGTACACTGACGACGGGTTGAGGACCGGCTCGAGCGTCTCGATGACCTGCACCGGATCTTCCATCTCCTCCTGGAAAAGGCCGAGGAAGAAGTCCATGGTGGTGAGTTTGGATATCTCGCGATCGGCGGCCGCAGGCGATATCGTGGGCATGACCACGTTGTTCGACAGGTTGATCGGCTCGACGCCCTCGGCGGACAAAAAGTCCCGGATAGAGGTCCACAGAAGGAGAATGTGCTCCCGCACGGGGTTGTCCGAGAGGGAAGATGTCATGACGGACGCCCACAGAAAGCGCGCGCAGAGCGGATCGCTGTCGGGCAGATCCAAGAGACGAATGTAGGTAGAAGCGACATCGAGCCATCGTCCGAGGCGGTACTTTGTCTCCATGCGAGTGGCATAGTCGACAGCACTGCTCGGGTTCGTGATCCTCTCGTAGATGTCGACGTGGAGCTCAAAGAGCATCGGCACCATCGTCTCCAGGTGCGCGAGCCCTTCTGTGGAGTCGAGAAACAGCTCGAAGCAGGTGGTGATGCGGTCGTACAGGATTGCGTCGACGCGGTTGAGCATCTGAACCACCGTCGTCTTCATGACCTCGGACCAGGTCGACGTCGCGTAGCTCTCGCTCACGGCGCGCACCCATTCGAAGTAGATGTCGTCGCTCGTCACCCAGGCACTGCGTTCGCAGACCTTGCCGGCGAAGGCGGCCAGTCCCTGGGACTCGTCGAAGGGAGGCAGCTTGGGCTTGTCTTGCGACCCCGACTTGGCGTGCTCCAGGAATGACGACAGCCCCAGGGTGGCCTGCTCTTTCTTATTGAGCAGAACCATTGCCGTGTCTTCGTTAAACCCGGATATCACGCTGCGCAAGTCCTTGGCTCCCTGGCTGGTGATCTTGGACGCGCGATCCTCGGTGGTGCAGGAGTCCAAGAGCTCTTGCAGGCAATCCAGCGTGTCGCGGTGTTCCACGCCCAGATTTTCCATAATGTTCTTGGTCATGCGGAAGAGGTTCAAGTCGGCGTCTTGATAGGGCAGAATCTGGTTGGCAATGAGCACGCCAGGATCGGCCGTTTCCTCGGCATCCCGGGCGTCGGTTCTCCGGCGCACCCTCTTGCTCCTCTTCTCGACCCCATTATCCTCGTCAGCCGCGTCAGGCAGGCCGGCAACGGACTGAGAGCGCTTTCTTGTGGATGCGGAAGCGTCGCGCTCCTTTTGAGACGGTTCCGATGCCTTGGAAGCGCCATCCGAGGCCGTGGTCGCTTGTTGCTGAGAGTTGGGCTCAGTGCCCTGCTCCTCGGAAGGTGACCTCTCGATATGAACCGCTTTCTTGGACGCCGTGTCTTCATTCCCGTCCGGTCCGTTCGTATCTGCGTCCCCCGCCGCAGCAAGAACGAGTCGGCAGGCTCGCAAAGCACCGGCGGTATCTTGAAAGCACCTCATAAGCTCAAGCCCGAGCTCATGCCATGACGAGATGGCCTGCGGGCAGTCAGAATCAACGGGGCTCGCGCCGTCAGTCGGAGCATCAACAAGCTTCTCGTCGTTGCTGCCGCGGTCCAAGGACCCAGCAGAATTGAGGTTCGTGTCGGGAAGAAAGGGGATGGGATCCAGATGGCGTTTTATCAGAGGTGGCATTTTTCTTTTGAGCCACGGCAGCATGATGGGATGCGAAAGTGCCATGTCGTCGCGGAGGGCCAGCAGGAAGTCTTTCAGCTGTTCGCCGGCGAGGCCCTCTGCCAGAGACGGCGGCTCTATCTCCATGATGGTCGGATCGTCGTCCAACTCGATGGCGGCCTCAAGACAGTAGCGCTTCAGTCTGCCACTGTTGATTGAGCCGGCAAAGCGAGCGGTCCTCCTCCAGAGCTCCGGGTCCGACGGGTCCTGGTCCAGCGCGGCCGTCCAGTTATCAATGACTTTTTGGGCCTCGTGGTCGCGGTAGCGTATTCGCGCCCGGTCCCATTCCGGATCAGATTTGCTCCGGTCCTTGAGCTTGTCTAGGTGATACTCTCCATAGTTCTTGTAGGAGAGGTATAGGGCCTGGGAGAGACTGGCGGCGACGCCGTCGGCACCGGCAGCGTCTATGTCCAATCCTGCCACGAAGGACTCGAGAGCAAAAGCCTCTGGCGGGTCGTTGGCTTGTCGCTCGGCTCGCTCGTATTCGGTGGTGGCCTCGCGGTAAGAGAAGATGTCGGAGTGAAACAGCTCCTCGTATGCTTCGCCGGCCGCGTCGCGCGCTCGAGGTCCTTGGGCATGGAGCTTTAGGGCCGTCTGGAAGCGCTTGAGCGCCTCGTCGACCTGAGTGATTGTGTCAGATTCGCTTGCTCTTGCAGGTGATACTCAGACCGTGCCGGACTCACGTGAAGCTCCTTGGTCGTGTCAACCTGCTCGTCCACATTCTCCTCCGGCTCGAGGTTGATAGCCTGGAAGGCCGGCTGCGTGGCTTCGTCAGTCAGGCACGGGGCTAGGAGTATCAGGGCCTCTACCATGGTCGGGACAGGTGCTCCGGAAGCCCTGCATACGCGTCGTCTAGGCGCTCAGTCCAGCCCAGGCATTTCCGAAGCTGATGATGATCGTGAATCTCGAGCGCGAGGCTTTCCGTACCTGACAAGGCTGGGCGAGCCGATAGGTAGGTAGTAGGCACCTGCTTATCATGATAGAATACTTACGCGGTACTTGCGTTGCAGCTGCGTCTGAGCCTGCTATGACACTTAGTACAAAGTACCTCGACAGGTGTCGGGGGTGGTACCGAGCCGGACCAGGTGAGGCGTCGCGCGGCTGCCAAAGGACACCCAGCCAGACAGCCTTGGAAGGACTGGAGCCTCACCATGGAAGACCACGTGCGTTTGTGGCGCAGTCGAGGCAGAGCTTGAGGCGCCAAAGGGGCAGAGAGCTTTGAGCCCAGCCTTGCAAGCCTTTGTACCGAGAACCTCTCTTTGCACCCTCTAGCTCACCTCTCTCCGAGGTCTCCAGTACCTCTCCCGTCTTCAAGCACCAGTTGTTGACACACCGTCGTCCCTGGCCTTGGCTGCTTCGCACCTCGAGACAACCAAAGCTCCCACCGCCCCCGCCGTCGGCCAGCTTTGGGATTCCTCCGTCGCCATGGTCGCGCCCGCGGTGCCCGAGTAAGGCCACGATACACGTGATGCGGCTGCTGTTGCTGCTTTTGCTGCTGTTCCGATGCTGATTCGTCACGGGCCAGCCTGACCGAAGAGGTCCTTCACGAAGCCATCGACGCCAGGACCGAGTCGCTTATCGAACTTCGAGAGGTCGGCCCGCCCGACCTCGTACATCTTCTCAAGCAGAGCGTGCGCAATACTGCAAAACAGGTAGGACGCTCCCGCGGAGAGACATGGGTGCGCGGCTGGGCGTCTAATCGCTTCTAATCGCTTCTCAGACGGGCGTCTACCATCATGTCACCGGCGTCGACGCTTCCTCCTCGGCAAGCCTCGCTGCCTACATCAACACACTTACGTACCAGGACAACGGGCCCAACCCCACGTCCAAGATCGTCGAGGGCGTCTACTGGTGTGTTGCTGTGCTCTCCTCTCTCTTTTGAGCTTGCGGGAGAGGGCGACCGACGTTGACGACGACCGATCCACGCCAGTTGCTACAATGCCTTCTCGAGGCTAGACATGCGTGTCCACGTGTCCATCCCCGGAACCGTCGAAAGCTATTGCGTGGACGAGAGGGGCGAGAAGCTCAAGGCATCCGACGACCTGTGGCTGGAGACATATCTTTGCAGCGTCCTGCGCGCGTACTCGTACGCCGATGACGGCAGCGGCGATACCATTCGCAAGATTGTCGGCGTCCGAAGATTCAACCCCGTCACCAACACCGAGACCGAGCACAGATTCCTCAACGCGGCCGAGCAGCTCTTCTTTCGAGGTAACAGGACAAGGCCACGTCGGATGCTCACCAAGGCTAAGTCGTTGCAGGGTGGAAACTCGGATCGGACACGGCCGTCCAGGTGTCGACAAATGTCTCGAACCACTTGACGACGGGCCTCCTCAAGTACTTTGAGACGACGGGCCGGTACGCGTCGGGAATCAACCTGTTCGAGAAGCTGCGCAGCCAGAGCGTCGAGGTCTCGTCCCTGCTCGCAAAGGTGCTGTTTATGGGTTACGAGGAAGTGGCGGCAATCAAGACGCTGTACCAGTCGCTGCAGGAGACGCCCATGGACTACGTCATGCTGGACACGCAAGCCGACTTCCTCCTCAAGAAGGCGCACAAGGCCGAGGACGCCGAGGTCAAGGAGGAGCGGCTGAGGATGGCCCTTGGGTGCGCCGATCGGAGCACGGTCGCGGCCCCGAGCGAGTTTGGCACGTGGGCCAGGCTGGCCCAGGTCTACGTCGCCATGGAGGACTGGGAGAACGCGCTGACGACACTGAACTCGTGCCCCATGTTCACGCACCAGGACAAGGACACGCCCGTGATGCCGGAGCCGAGGGAGGTGGGCCTCCCGATACTGGCCGACACGCGGCTGGACGACATCGACAGCGAGCCGGAGTCGAGGTTCTCGGAGCAGGTGGACCCCAGCCTCCTGAACCTCAGGGCGGCGGCCTACCGCGGCACTTTCAAGCAGGCGTACAGCATCCTGACAGAGATGACGGCCAAGATCGGGTGGGACCAGCTGCTGAAGATCCGCAGCAGCGTGTTCGTGATGGAGGACGAGTACAGGACGGAGAAGCAGGAGGCGACACACGTGACGCCGTCGAAGCGATCGCCCAGTACGGACGGCCTGCGAGGCACGCCGGACCCGACGGCCAACGGCGAAGGCGACTCGGACGCGGACGAGGACGAGGAGAACGAATCGGGCCCGGAGAAGCCGGCGGAGCTGTTGACGGCGAACGGCAACGGCAACGGCAACGGCGTGGAGAAGCCGTCGAACACGATTGATCCGCGCGAGGTCAAGGCGGACAGCGACAAGGTAAGAGAGCGGCCAGCTGCAGGCTCGCGGCACGGGCGGGAGAAGCGTTCTGACGAGGCGGCAGACTACGTCCAACGACGAGCACCTGTCCAAGCTCAACACCAAGCGGCTCTGCGAGAGGTGGCTGGACAGCCTGTTCATGGTGTTGTACGAAGACCTCCGGATCTACACCATCTGGCGGACGCAGATGACACAGTACCGGGCGCAGCAGATCCAGTACCGCAAGTCGGCCGAAGAGTGGGAGATTCTGGGCGCGCTGGCCGAGCGGCTGCACCACGTGGACGAGGCGGTCGAGGCGTACAGGGCGTGCCTGGCGCTGCGCTTCAGTCCCAAGGCGCTGTCGGGGGTGCTGCGCGTGTTCGAGAAGACCAAGAGCACGCGCGAGACGATCGCGTCGGTGATCCGGCTGGTGACGTGGCAGTACCGCTGGTACAGCGAGTTCAGCCCGGAGCTGCTGCACACGATCCGGACGCTGATCGAGGACGAGGGCGCCGTCAAGGTCCGGAGCATCATCCAGGCGACGAGCCTGCCGCAGAACGTGCTGGACCTGACGCACCACTACGCGGCTCTGTGCGCGACGTTCCGGAGCAGCGGCACAGACGGCTGAAACCCGCTGGAGAGACAAGGAAGGCCTCGGTCTAGGGGGAGGCGGAGTGGAAGGGGGCCCAAGGGCAGACCGACGGCAGACGGAGGGTTGGCCAGTCGCGGTGGTGGCGGCAACGAGGTAGCCTGCTTGCTCTTTATGCAGGGAGCGAAAACGAGAGGCAGCGGGCAAGACAAGTGTACGAAGCAAAGGGAAAAGCGAAAGGGGCATGGGAGAGGAGGCAGATGCATGGATATCCTAGCTACATGGCACGACAAGACGATGAGCAGTTGGTGAAGGTGCCGGAGAGACTCCAAGAGGGAAAAGCTGATTGATGTCTGCTCGGAAAGCCACTGCGGCTGCAACGAGAACCGTTGATCTAGTTGTCGTGCTCCTGTAGGCAAGCAACGACTGATGGTTGAAGGATGATGATGATGATCCAACTGCCCATGTCCAAAAGGGGGAGGGAAGTTTTTTTTGAAGCGGGGCATTGGTACAGGGTAGATCGTCCCTTATCTGCCCGCGCAATCGTTATCTGAATGACCGTGGGCCGAGCATCAATCGCATCGTCAAATTTCGACATCGTGTCCGGAGCTCGTGAGCGACTCGATTGATTCTCCCGCCGCCGCCTCCTGCGCTCACGCCACAGCCTCAGCGCGCATCGTCTCAAGAAGCTCGCTCGCCGGGGTCGTCGCCCGGCTCGCCACGGCCATGGCGTCCTCGTCGACCGGCGATGCCCCCGCGGGCTCGTCGACGTCGTCACCGCCGCCGGTGGCCATCGTCTGCGTCGGCATGGCAGGTAAGCTTCTGTCCTCCTCCTCCATCTCCCGTGCCGCCGCGGCCGGACGGGACCCGGAGGCGGGCCGCGGGGCCGAGCGGCGAGAAGACGGGACAGAGTGGCGCGGCTGACGGAGCGAGTGCAGGCTCGGGCAAGACGACGTTCATGCAGCGGATCAACGCGCACCTGCACGCGTCGCGCAGGCCGCCGTACGTCATCAACCTGGACCCGGCGGTGCTGTCGGTGCCGTTCGAGCCCAACATCGACATCCGCGACTCGGTCAACTACGAGGAGGTGATGCGGCAGTACGGGCTGGGCCCCAACGGCGGCATCCTGACGTCGCTCAACCTCTTCGCCACCAAGGTGGACCAGGTGGTCAACCTGCTGGAGCGGCGGGCGCGGCCGGACGCGGCGCAGCCGGAGCGGCGGCCCATCGACCGCATCCTCGTCGACACGCCCGGCCAGATCGAGGCGTTTGTGTGGTCGGCCTCGGGCACGATCCTGCTCGAGTCGCTGGCGTCGTCCTTCCCGACCGTCGTCGCCTACATCATCGACACGCCGCGCACGGCCTCGACCTCGACCTTCATGTCCAACATGCTCTACGCCTGCTCCATCCTCTACAAGACCAAGCTGCCCATGATCCTCGTCTTCAACAAGACGGACGTGCGCGACGCCGCCTTCGCCCGCGAGTGGATGACCGACTTCGAGGCCTTCCAAGAGGCGCTCCAGCGTGACGAGGACGGCGACGGCGACGGCGGCCCGGGCGGCGGCGGCGGCGGCGGCGGCAGCGGCTACATGGGCAGCCTGCTCAACTCGATGAGCCTGGTGCTCGAGGAGTTCTACTCGCACCTGAGCATGGTCGGCGTCAGCTCGCGCCTGGGCAGCGGCATCGACGACTTCTTCGCCGCCGTCGACGAGAAGCGGCTCGAGTTCCTGCGCGACTACGAGCCGGAGCTGCAGCGGCGCCGCCAGCAGCGCGAGGAGCAGAAGAAGAAGGCACGCGACCGGGAGCTGGACAAGATGATGCAAGGCATGTCCGTCGGCGGCCAGCAGCAGCCGCCGCCGGCGGACAAGAAGGCCGGGGCGGGGGTTGCCGACGACGATTCCGACGAGGTTGACGTTGCGAGCGACGACGACGACGCCGACGGCCAACGCGCCAAGGGGGGGCTGCAGGCCCGGTACCAGGCCGCGCTGGGCGACAACGACGATTCCGTCATGGCCGACGCCAGCTTCGCCAAGTACCTGTACAAACAGCGGTAGGAAGCACCAAAGGCACCAGACGAAGCAGAACGGGCGGCGGTATTCACGACGACGACGACGACG
>NJEV01000746.1:0-12439 GCA_002591385.1 Cordyceps sp. RAO-2017
CCGCCGCCGCCGCCCCGCCGCAGCCGCTCAACAGGAAGCAGCGCCGCATGCAGGAGAAGGAGTCCAAGCGCGACGACGGCACCGCCGCCCCGGTCCGCAGCAGCAAGAAGAAGACCCGCAAGGCTCAGGCCGCCGCCGCCGCCGCGCAGGACTCGTCCTCCGGCCCCGTCCCCTCGGGCGTGCGCAAGAGGGTCGTGGCCGAGAACGGCAAGATCCTCGTCGTCGACTCCCAGGGCGACGTCTTCCTCGAGGGCGAGGACGAGGACGGCAACGTGCACGAGTTTCTCCTCGACGTGAGTTCTCCCCCCCTTTCCTCCCCTGGCCGGTAAAGTCGGCGCGGAACCAACCGGCCCCCTTACTGACCGGCTCGCGCAGCCCGACGAGCTCCACCAGCCGACCTTCAAGGACACCGCCGTCGTCCGGGTCCCCATGTGGTTCCTCGAGGTCGGCCTCGGCCGCTTCCGATCCGCCCATGCCGCCGACAACGAGTCGGACGACGCTGGCGACGACTCGGACGCCCCGCAGCCCACCCCGAGCACCGACTCGGCCGGCGACGACTTCGAGATGCTCGACAAGAGCACCGACTCCCTCGCCAAGGTCAAGGCCACCGGCACCCAGCAGGGCGGCGGCGGCGGCAAGGCCAACAAGCGGAGGGGCAAGAAGCGGTAGACCTCGCCCGCTTCTGGCCCCCCCTTCCTGTTCTTCGCGCTCTCTCTCTCTCTCTCTCTCTCCGCACAGCGGCGAGGCTTGCTCGGTCTACTTTTGGCAGGATTGGATAATACATAGAGAAATGACGGCTCAAGCAGGAATCCCGATGGATCGGCGTCGGCGAAAAGTATAGATATCCCAACGCAGCAGCAGAGGACAAGGATTGGAACGCATCGCAGTGCACACGGGCAAAGGAATCTGGGACGACGAGATCAATAGAAGGAGGGGACTTTCATAATGGATATTGCGATCGTGACTCTGAAATACAGCTAGCTCTTCCTAACCCCTGGCGGATGGCCCGACCATGTCCAGTTCATCCATCACGATCCCGGCTCGCTGCGCGCTTTGCCGAGAAGGGCGTCGTGCTCCGTCCGCCGGACAGGGCGACGCGACGAAGACGGCTGGCCCCGCGGGGAGTGCAGTCGATGTCCACGTTCTTGGACGCGACCATGGCCCCGTCGTAGAAGATGACGAAGTCCAGCGTGGCTCCGTCCGGCACCATCCTAACCTCGTAGCATACCTGCCGGATCTCCTTGCCCTCGGCGTTGGTCCAGACCGGGAGGCTGCTGAAGGGCGGGATCTTGGACCAGCGGATCGTGCACAGGTGCTGGACCGTGCCGTCGAAGCGGTACGACGGCCGGTCCCCGGTCGTCGAGTAGACAATCTCCGTCTCGATGCAGTCGCCCGGCTCCTCGAGGTCCTGCCAGAAGTCGTGGACGACGGGGCTGTCGACCGAAAGCGTCTCGCCCTGGTTTCCGAAGCTCCGTCAGCGGACGTGTTGCGGCTGCGGCGGCGATGCCGTGGCGGGACCCGGGGGGGTTTGCTTTCGCCGCACTCACCATGTAGATGAACCACTTGACCTGGTCGACGGCCAGGAACTCGCGGCTCACGGGGCACCATGCCTTGTCGCGGACGTCGTGCTCCTGCGCATCCTATGGAAGAACATTGAACGTCGTGCCGAAGCTCGCTCGGGCCACCCGCGCGTCCACCGTCGTCACCGGGCTCGGCCCGCACCGGGCCAAGCCCCGGAGCACCGCGCCGCGGCAGACGGCCGTCCACCTGCGGGGAAGCCGCGTCAGAATGCCGGCCATTTCTGTACTCGAGAGGCGAGAACGGGATCGAGACTTACGGTCTGTCTCCTTGCGCCTGGAGGAGCTCGGTCAGGGGGAACTCGGCCTCGATTTCTTTCGCGAGGGCCCGGTACAGGACCTGAGAGTTGCCGAGGCCGCCGACCAGGACGACCGACTACCGACACGGTCAGACACGGAACGATTCAACGGGGACCATCTCGGCTTGCCACGGAACGTACCGTGGGGCTCTTCTTGCTCATCTTGGCGACTTCGCGCGCCTGGTCCAGCACGAGCGCACTGATTTCATTCACCACGGGCTCGTAAACGTCCCGAACTTCGTCCCTGCCAGTTGTCAGCCGATTTGAACGTGCTGGCTGGTCTCTTCCGAGCTGGGCATGGATATAATCGTCAGTGAATATGGCACGTACCGGCTGAAGGTGAGTTTGTAGTTGGCGGGCCGAGCCCTTTTGGCGGAAGGCAGGCGAATCGGCAGCGTCACCTCGAAGCTGCCCTCCTCAATGCTCATCTTCTTGAACTCGTTCTCCCAGTGGTGCTGCATGATGTAATGAGCACCGCCTCCATCCAGCTGATCCCAAGGGCTGTCCCAGGTCTTGGTCTTCGCGAGAGCGAGAAAGCGGCTGTCGAGCACGATGGAACCGCAGAGCTTGCCTGGAAAAAGGACAGCCGAGTCAATATGAAGATGACGTTACGGATATGGCATTGGTGCACTCTGCACTTACCATCTCCCTTGACGCTCTCCCGCAGCTGGAGAGGGCGCTCTCGTATGACCTTGTACGAGATAATGTCCTGAACGTGATGAGAAGAAGGCAGACAGATAAAGGGGAGAGGAGGAGAGGATGAGCCGGCAACTTACCACGGTTCCGCCGCCTGCATCGCAGACGACGAAGTGGTCATTTTTCTACCGTTCGATCATCGTCAGCCAAGCTCTGGGGCGTAGTGGTGAATGGGGAGGGGGGAAAGCCATGACATGCCTTGAACTCTACCCGTCCTTCGAAGTCCTCCATCGTCGCCAGCGCTGCGGCCTCGGGCTCCGAGATGAAGGTCAGCGTCGTTGGCCCCTGCTTTCGGTAGTCGAGGAGGCCAGACGACTGGACGGCCGCTTCCATCCTCTTCCTGGCGTACTGAGGCCAGATGGCCGGCAGCGTGACGACCAACTCGAATCGGGAGGTCGAAACCCGACGTTTCCCGACCGACTGCTCGATGCTCTGCAGGCCCTGCTTCCAGAGTTCACGGAGGTAGTCGGCAATGACCTCGCCCGCGTGTCGGTTGTTCTGCTTCAGCTGGCGCCTGGCTTCCTTCAGATACTCCGAGTCCCTGACGTGAGCCGGGATGTCCTCGTCGTCGAGCAGGAGCAGCTTGAACCAGCGCAAGGCGACGTCCTCGTAGGGGATTCTGTATCCCCAGACGGGCGGCTGCCCTTCAGACCGGTAGACCAGCGCGCTCGGCGTCTTCCGCTTGTCGTTGTTCGGGCCAGAGCCCGAGGGCCAGCCCGAGATGGTCTGGATATAGCTTCCGGCGGGTGCCCAAGAAACCCCAGAGTAGCTACGAAAACAAGTCAGCTGGCAGCACTCGGCGTTCATTCAAAGTTTCTGGAGATCAGTCTGGAGAAACGTACGTCGTGCCAAAGTCGATGCCGATGACGATCGACGGGTTGGTGGCCGTCATCTTAGCCTGCAAGCGCTCGGAATACCGAGCGATCGACGCGAGACGAGTGGCAGACAACCCGAGAGTCGAAAAGGGAGAGAAAGAAACGCGTGCGGCGACAGAATATCAGCTTCGTTTCTGTTGTATCTTGTCTGAGAGAGAACAGAGAAGTAGGTAGTTGGGGAAGAGGGAACCAGGGAGATAGGTGTGGGCCGAGTGTTGTTTATTTTCGAGGCGCGCCGTGAACTGACTGATTTGCAGCGAGTGACTTGAGCCGGACCTTTAGTACTCTGGCCAGCTGCAGAACCAGAGCCCGGTTATTCATGGACCATGAATGGCGTTTGCCTGTGAACAAGCGAGTTAGGGGGGCAGAACAATAGATTTCAAAAGGCCACAGCCCTCCATGTCCTCTGTTAGTTACCGGGCATTACCAGGCCTATGGCCTGTGGTCGCTACAGCGACGCTCATGAACAGCTCGAGTACATCCGTTCTCGTACCAACCCCTCGCAAACTCTCTTCCTCTCTCTTTCACTCTCTCTCAGCCGCGAGTTGTGAAAAGCGAGCAGAGCAGGTTTCCGTCCTCGATCCCTATATTCTTTGAAAATCAACTCGCCCTCGATACGCGATAATGTCGCCGCCCAGGACGAGGTCCGCCGAGGCCAGGATTATGGAAGCGAGAGAGAGAAAGTCATATAATGGTGAGTGGCATTTCGAAGGATTTTTTTGAAATGCGTTTTTGAAATTAGGCCTGACAACACCTCTCCAGCCGTGAAAGGGAGATTCCAGCCGAAGCCTTATGCCATCGACTGTGGCGATGACGATGAAGACTCCGACGAGGAGAACGGAGAATTCAACGTCGCTGGAGTCGCGGAAGGCAATCCCGAAGCGAACACCGACAGCGACACTTCCGAAGCTGCGGCCCGCTCCAAGAGGGCGCTCGGAGGGGAAGAAGTCGAAGAGAAAGGCAAAGGAGTCAGAGAGGTTAAGAGGCCCAGGATCATCCTCAACCCCGGCCCGAGACAATCTACCCTCCAACCGCTCATCGACAATCTTTTGACTATTTTTGATGACGCCGTGGAGAAGAGGAACAATATCGTCAAGGAGTTGAGCACCATAGTGGGCGTCACCCAATACAAGCACGAGGAGGTTCAGCAGCTCAGGGAACAGCTTGAGCAGCGGGTCGAGACTGAACAAGACCTGCAAGAGCAGCTGGAGAAGACCAAAAAGTTGCAGAAGAAATTGCAGATTAAGTTCGACGAGCTGAATGAGATGAAAGCAGGCCAGCAACAGCAGCTGGAGCAGACCCAAGAGTCGCAGAAGAAATTGCAGGTGAAGTTCGACAGGTTGAATGAGACCCACAAGACTCAGATGAAGCAGAAGAGAAAGGCGGAAAAGGATCTCAAAGAGGCGCAGCAGTCCATCCTCGAAATGAAAGAGGAAAACTTCCGAGAATGGCTCGAAGAGAGGCCCGACTATGGAGACCCCAACAAGGTCTTTGACGATGAGCTGCAAGCTAAGTGGTCCGGTATCAATCTCGTGATTGAAAAAATCGCCGACTGCGCAGATCTCCCGCTCGACCCAGACGAGTTGGACCAGAAGAAGCCTGTGCTCGCGTACCTCGCGCAGGAAGCGAAGAAGTCCAACGTATTGACTGAGCCGGTGTTCCCGCTTCACCGCCTCCTCTGGCAAAGGATCTACCAGCAAGTCTTCCAGGGAAACGGCGGAATTTGGGGCGGCAGAATGGGCCTCTTCTTGTCCTCCTTCCTTGACAAAGCCAAGAGTGAGTGCGGTTCTTCTCATCCCGTCCGGTTCGAGGCTTTGGGACCGCCAGGGAAGCTCCGCTTTGCTGACCGTCCGGCTGGTGCGCAGACATTGACGAGAACGATTACACGAGCCTCAGCCTCCTCAGCAGAATGAAATTCAAGTTCGCAAAGGACATCGACGCGGACGTGGGAGTGGACAAGCAAGCCATGGAGAAAGTGAGTGACGCTATATATTCAGAGTTCGCCAGCTTCGTCCCGGCAGAGAATTGCGACAAGTTCCGCCACATGATCTCCGACTTGGTCACCAGGGCCACGGAAATGATGGTCATCATCACTAAATCCAGGGCCATCTTCACCATCGGCATGGAATGCTTCGACGACCGCGACGAGACTCGGATTTTGGATCCTGAAACGATGGAGATAGTGCTCGGCGTTGATCGCGCATGGGGCAACATGAACAAGTCCAAGGTCCTCTTCGCCTTGCGCCCCCCGCTGGAGAAGATCGGAAGTGCGGACGGGGGCGGCTTTGAAATTCGCGGCCTCCTGTGCAAGATAGGCGTGGTGGCCTATTACCCGAGCCCGGAGACGCCGGGTGCCGCGACGCCCGCCGGCAAGCATCCCCCGGACGAGGCGCCGCCTTCGACGCCTTTGTGTGGCGAGACCTCGTCCAACGGAACCCTGGTCGCCGAATCGCCCGCCCGCGGCACTGTGGAGGAGGCAGTCCCTGAGTCTTCGGGCTCTGAGGTCGATCTCATCAACGTGTCGGACTCGTCGTGCGAGGCGACGCCCTCAAAGGCTCGCGACGCCTGAGTGGAGAGGCCTCGAGCAGGTGGATGATTGGCACGGGACGACTGATGCGGCTGGTTCTTCACACTTTCGGCTTTTTCTTTCGTGTCCCTTTTCTTTTCTTCCTTGTCGCCCTTTTGATTTAGTCGCCACACCAACCTGACTGGGCCGGATCACGGCCGGGAGAAAAGTTGCAGATGGAGGCAAGGCAAGGTCTATGAAATTCGTCTCGTGATTCGTTCTCCTTTCCAGGAACATTAGGAAAGGCAAAAAATGGTATACGTCTGGTTAAAGCTCCACGGTCCCCTCCTCCCGTTTACTCGTGATCGTCCTCTGTTAGGCCTGGGCACCCCTCTAACTGCGCGTTGGGATAGGCCATCTTGCACCAGAAGCAGTAGTGGTGGTTCTGGCGCAGGTAGTCGACGGCCCTGCGCAATCGCTCGCCGGCGTCGAGCGCGTTGAACTTCTCGAGCTCCTCGTCCTCCTCGTGCAGGTCGTCCGCGGCGGCGAGCGGCTTCATCTCCTGCTGGCCGAGGGCCATCTTGTCGTCCTCGTCGGCCTCCGGGTCGTCGTAGCGGGGGTAGCGCGAGATGGACTGCTCGAGCTCGCGTCGCCGGAGCTGGTCGTGCTGCTGCTCCTCGCGGAAGCGGACGAGGCCGCGGTAGACGAGGGGGATCGCCTTGAGCGGGCGCGAGGACGCGTCGCGGGGGATCGGCTGCGGGCGGGCGGGCGTGCCCGGGACCTCGTCCTCGTCCAGGCGCTCGATGAGGCGCTGGGCCGCGTGGAACTGCTTCTCGCGCCTGGCCTCGTCGCGCTCCCTGCCGGCGCGCTCGCGGTACTGCTCCGGGTCCATCGGCTCCACCTTGACGGCCTTGGCCTCCCGCTGCGCCTCCTCCTCCTGCAGCCGCCGCTTGTTCTCGCTGTCGAGCCCGATGCCGCCGCGGTCCTCCTTGACGCTGACCATGATGGGCTCGGTCCGGCCGGACGAGGCGCCCTGGTCCGTCTTCTTGCCCAGGCCGCCGCCGGTGAAGCCCATCTTGGCCATCATAGCCAGGCCCTTGCTCTGCTTGGCCCGCGGGTCGTCGAGCAGCGACCTGGACAGGGCCTTCTTCCGGGCCTCTGCTTCCTCCTCCGCGAGCTGCGCCTTGGACTTGGTGAAGCCGCGGGCCTGAGACTCGCGCTTCAGGCGCTGGGTCCGCTGCAGGGAGCTCTCATTGGGCTTGTCTGGTTCTGCAAACGTCATGCTCATATAGTCATCCTCGCCGTCCTCGCTGCCGTCACGACCTGTCATGTCGGCGCCCTTGCCTGATGGCGCTGGAGGATGGTAAGCCCGCGTTGCCGCTCCCGACGCTGATGTCGCTCACTCTTTGATGTCATGGGTGGATGAAATGGTGTCTTTCACGAGGGGATTCTATCAGGAGGTGACGATTAGGTACGTTGTTGAGTCGTGAGTCGTGAGTCGTGGCCGTGAGCTGCTGCTACTTGCTCCATGAAATAAATGGAGGTTGCCAGTCCGGCCCACTTTTGCTACAACGGAGTGAGTAAAATAAGCGTCAAGTTTTGTGTGCTTACTCCGCAAATTTGTCGCGTTTATTTTTGTGCCTACTGTGCGTCGTGTCATTTGCACGCGTCCACTCGTCAGCGACCTGGACTATCTACCTAACTGGGAAGTGCGCCAAACGGGAAATCGGAATGCTAGGCTCTCTGCAAATCTATGCTACATCTACTAGGTATGTTATGTTATGTGTGCATATAAAACTGCCCAGGTCGTCCAACTGTCACAAGATGATAAAGACGTGTTGTTCTTTCAGAGGGCATCTTCGTACAGCGCATACAAACAAGCAAGCGTGACCTCAGCTGCCTGTCCAGACCTTCCCTACCCAAGCTTTGTGTGTTACCCTTCTCGAAAGCTACGCCTTCGCTGTATCTTGGTCAGAGGTGGAGGCCTACCATCGCGAGTGCCCCCCACGTGGATATCCTATACCCTACGACCTACGATAATCTTCCCCGCTACCGGCAGCTGCCGGGCTCATGGAGCCATCACGTTTCACACATCGCACTCAAGAGACAAGCCGAGGGGATAGGAAACAGTATAGGTTAGCAACGGATAGCACTCCTCATGCGACATATCGTACGCTAGAGGTTCACGATTTCCACTTCGCCGCACGCGCCCACCAAACCCCTGTCGACTCTCGCGCCCCGCTGCCGTGACAGGACAACCAACTCTGGACCTCCTCGCCCGCGTCCTAAAGCTGAAGCTTGTACGTGGCCACCTCGAAGGGCCGCAGCTCGATGGAGAAATGGCCGTCGGCAAACTTGACATCCTCCAGCTCGTCCTCGAGAATGTTCGTCTTGGCCACGCGCTTCACCTCCAACTGTGTCCGGATCGTGCCCCTGCTGTGACCGCCCAACGACTCGTACACGCGCAGGATGATGCTCTGGCCCTTGTTGACGCTGAGGCCCTCGCGCCGACTCACGTCCTCGTCGTCATGGCCACGTTTGATGGCATCGAGGATCAGAGACTGCGACTCGTCCGTGTTGATCAGCTTGATCGGGGCGCTGGAGAGGCCCTCGATTGTGGCCCTCGAGGCCGACAGAAGCTTCAGCGGGTTGTTGAACGCATAGGCAGCCCTGACCGTAAGCGACGACAGGGATCCCTTGTGCGGGAAGATGGCCCAGCGGATCGAGTGGTGGCCCATGTCGGCGTGCGCGTCGGGCGCCTTGGGGGCCCGCAACAGCGACAGTCGCATCATCTTCCCTGCCGTCGCGAATCCGTACTTGCTGTCGTTGAGGATGGAAACGCCGTAGTTGTGTTCCGACAGATCGGCGAACTTGTGGCAGCAGACCTCGAATTTGGCCATGTCCCAGCTTGTGTTGTAGTGCGTGGGGCGCTTGGTGATGCTGTATGCCGTCTCGTACGAGGCTTCCGTGCTGACCACGTCGACCGGGAACTCGACCTTGAGGAATTTTGAATTTTCGTGCCAGTCCACCTCGGCTGAGCAGTTGACCTGAGACGGCTGGCCCTTGATGGCCGCCGAGAGAGTGATGAAGGACTTCAAGGAGCTGTCCGCGCTGATCTTGACATCCGTCACCAGCGTCACCTTGTGTGGCTTGGCCTCGTGAACCTTGGTCTGCCCGTACTTGAGCTGTCTCTCCGTCTCGAGGTGGTAGACCTCGACGTCCCAGGCCTCCCAGAACAGCGGTATGTCGTCGAAAATGACAAACTTGTTGGCCTTGCCGCCCTTCTCGATAGTCTCTCGTTCGTTGACGCGGTCGTACAGGGAGGTGATGCAGCCTCCTTCGACGACGACGCGGAGGTCATCGTTCTCCAACACGAACACATCCTCATTCTCCGTCACGCTCACCGCCGGCTGCTCGTCCTGGTTCTTGAAGGAGCGCAGCTGAAGTAGCTCGCCGTCTCCGCAGGCGATCCCCGCCTCCGTATCCGAGATGTCGACAATTTCCTTGCGATGCCAGGGCAGCGTGTTGAGGACGACCGACTCGTGCAGGCGAGAAGAAGGCACATCGGAGGCGTGGAGCGAGTTGTATAGGTCTTTGAGGAGCCTCTGTCCCGTCTTGAAAACCTCGGCGTAGAGCTGTCCATTGTAAGTCGGGGCCCTTTGACGTCGGAGGGCATGGGGGTCACTCACCTTATCTGAATCATCGTAGCACATCTCAATGGAGCTGCCCGGCAGGCAGTCGTGGAACTGGCAGAGCAAGACGGCCTGCCACATCTTGTCGATATCCTCCGACGGATACTTGAAAGATTTGCTCCTGATGGACGCAAAAGTCGCCAGCTGCTCAATGTCGCGAAGCAAGACTTCGGCCTTTCGGTTGAAGTACTTGTTGTTTGCCTGCGTGGTGTAAGTGCCGCGATGGAGCTCGAAGTACAATTCGCCGTACCAGGTCGGGAAGTCGTCGGCTTTGGGGGCTAGACGGTCGAAGAAGTCGTCGACACCAAGGCCCAGCTTGAGCTTGGGGATGGAGCCGACGGTGTTGCTGATGCCGGCGCACCGTCGGAGCTTCTCAAAGTGCTCCCAGGTAGGGCCGCCGCCGCCATCGCCCTTGCCGAAGACCAATAGGGACGAGTTGTCGACGCGCATGGTCTTGTGTCGGGCGATACTCCGCCTCAGATCGCCAAAGTCGGCGTCCGACGTGTACGTCTCCGAGGGCGGCATGTGGCAAATGACTTGGCTGCCGTCGGGGCTCACCCACATGAACGTCGTGTGCGGGAAGGTGTTGATGTTGTTCCAGCTCAGCTTCTGGGTCATGAAGCGGTCCATGCCGGCCAAGCGGCAGAGCTGCGGAAGTTGGCTGGAGTAACCAAAGGTGTCGGGCAGCCAGAAGGTGCGGCAGCGAGACCCGAACTCGGCCTCGAAGAAGCGCTGGCCGTAGAAGAATTGGCGCACCAGCGACTCACCGCTCGGCATGTTGGTATCGTGTTCGACCCAGCTGCCGCCAATCGGATGGAACTGGCCCTCGTCGACCTTCTTCTTGACGCGCTCGAAAGCGCTGGGATAATACTGCTTTAGCCAGGTGAACTGTTGCGCCTGGGAGCAGGCAAAGTGCGCCTCGGGGTAGCGGTCCATCAGGTCGCACTGGCTCAGCCATGACCGACAAACCTTGCGTTTGGTCTCGGCCCAGGGCCAAAGCCAGCAGGTGTCAATGTGGCAGTGGCCGATGCCGAAGACGACAGGGTCCTTGCCGACCTGATAGACGCGGTGCGAGTCGACGTCGGGGCCAATGATCTCCTGGGCGAGCTTACGGCACTTGAGGATCGACTCCTGGTCGTTGACCTGGAACGTGTCGATGATCTTCATGGCGACAGAGAGGGCCTGATTCTGCTCAGCCGAATCCTCGGGCAGTTCGCGCGCGGCGTCGCCGAGCTCCCACACGTCGAAGTAGAGCATGCGGGCCGGGACGTTGACGGCGGCGATGCTGGCACGGCTGAGAGTATAGTACCTGTTCGGGTCGGGCGGCGCAATGCTAGTCTTGCCGCTGGGCGCATTCCCAAACATGCCGTTGCAGGCCATTTCAATGTAGATGATGTGCTCCTTGGCATCGCGGAAGGACTTGGGTATGATCCATTCGATGCGCTCGCCCCCACCGGAGAGGCCCTGCAAGGGCTGGCCGTCCTCGGTCCAGACGAGGCCCTCGTTGCCCGCATCCCACTCGAGTATGACCAGCTCCTCTTTGATGATATCCTTGGGCACCGTCAGGTGCACTTTGAACCAGTGAGTGGTCCAGGATGGCCCGAACGAGGCGCCCGTGCTGGTTTCCTTGAAGTCGTGGGAGACGGCCTCCTTGAAGGTCGGTCGTTCCTGGCCGGGTGCGCTCCAGACGTAGAGCTTGACATGGGGCTTGCCGGCGAAGCGGGCATTGTAGAGGTTCCTGGCGGCCGACACGCCAACACGTCAGCACCTCGAAACCGCTTGGAGGGGAGGAGAATGGGTGGCAGACTCACGCGAGCAAGTTAACCTTGTCGTACTGGCCGGATTTGTAGAAGGGCTCAATGCGGCCCTTGAGGATGCTGGTCTTGGGCACGCCGACCGGGCTGTGGGCGAAGAGGGGATACGAGCCCTGGTTCTTGAGATCGTCGCCGCCACCCATAGTGTGAGATTCCAGAGCGTGACCGGGAGCTGGAGGGGCTGATCGGTTGGACAAACGGCGTAGCTTGCCTGACAGCGGATGCTGGCGAGAGACGGAGGGGGTGCCTTGGGAGAAGGCGGCGGCGGCGGGATGAAGGTAGATATTGGAGAGGGAGCTGCCCCGGGAGCTGGCGGATGCAGATTAGCAGCTGACCAGGGCGGGTGACAATGAGGTGGCCAGCCGGGACCCGAGTCTATTGACGTCGGCAGAGGGGGGAGAGAGGGGAAGCGGCGGACGGGCGACTAACACCGTTGCAGCTGTCTGGCAGCTGATCGATAAATGGAATCGGACAGGCAGGGACTGACGCAGATTATGAGGACAGGTTCAAATATATAATATCATGTGGAAGCTGTGGCTGTCCGAGACATGCGCGGGACCTGAATTGTTGGCGCGAGGGAGGGTGCGGGACGAGAATGGGGTCGCCCTCGAGGTCTCCCTTAATAGGTAGGTAGCAGGCTAGATGGTAGGTGAATGGGCACTGAGGTCGTAGCCAGGGCAGGCAAGCCTGTTTTGTAGCTTGGTGAGCGGACACTGGTCGTCTTGCGGGGAAAGGCAAAGAGCCGATGATGATGCATGGCGGCGGTGCGGGGGACAGGCGGCGGGACGGTGCCTTGACGATCACGCACGCACGCACCTCATCTTGGCAAAGCGGGCTGCGGCGGAGGAATGTGGTTGGTCGGCCGTGGCTCGTAGGAGGTGGTGGCGGAGGCCCAGGCAGAGTCTAGGGACGTCCAGGGACTGCTGTTAGCCCAAGGTCCAACCGGTGGTAGCATCGAAGGTAGGGGGGGGGGGGGGGAG
>NJEV01000747.1:0-13063 GCA_002591385.1 Cordyceps sp. RAO-2017
GACGCGATCCAGAGCCGCCTTGAACTGGTCGCTCTGCCTCTTGCCCGGGCAGTATGGGTTGAAGTGGTCGACCAGCATCTTGCTGGGCACGCGGCCGCCGTGGCGGTTGACGAAGGCCTTGATCATGGCAGCGAAGTCCTTGGCCTTGAGGTTCCGGTCGGCGGCCCCCGGCGCGCCGGCGCGCGGGCTCCCGCCGTCCAGGCCCTGGCGCTCGGCCAGGTTGCTCATGACGCCGGCCGAGCTCGGCCCCCCGCGGCGGCGGCCCGCGCCGGGGCGGCCACCCGAGCCCACCTCGCCCGTCCAGGTGACGGTGCCGATGGGGAGGCGGCGGGCGTCTCGGGCCGCCTGGCGGAGGTGGGCGGCCGCCTGGCGGGCCACCTCGTTGGCCTCCTGCTGGAGGACGCCCTGGTCTGCCTTGGCCTTCTGCGGGCCGTTGACGATCTGCTCGTGGTCGTAGGCGCTCTTCACCGAGCGCGCGAAGATGCCCTCCAGCATTCGCTTCTCGTCGTGCGCCGACGCGTCTTCCTTGTAGTCCTCCATCGCCGAGACCAGCTTCATGTGCTGCAGCTCGCGCCGCTCGACGTCTGTGTCGTGATGCGCCTTGCTGGCGCCGGTCTTGCCGGCTTCCTGCACGTCGGCCGAAGCGCCCGCCGTAGTCATCAGGTCGACTTTGGCGCCTTGGAAGACTTCGCTTCGCTGGAGGGCGGCGTCGTCGCCAGGGTTGTAGCTGAACAAGTCGTACAAGTCGGACAAGTCGTACGAGCTCCGCTGCTTCGGGTCTTTCAAGACCTTGTTCGTCATGAACTGCTTGAAAATCTGCCGATGGTAGATCTTCTCCTCGATCGTCCCCTCGGTCATGAGGCGATAAATCTTGACGGGCTTGTTCTGCCCCAACCTCCATGCGCGTTCCCGAGCCTGCAGGTCGGTCGAGGGATTCCAGTCCGGATCGAAGATGATGATGCGATCCGCACCGGTAAGATTGGTCCCCAGCCCGCCTGTCCGAGTGGTCATGAGGAAGACGTGTATCTGCGGGTCGGTGTTGAACCTGTCGATCATCGGCTGCCTCTGATCCACCGGCGTTTCTCCATCCATGCGCAGGTACGTGATGCCACACTCTTTGATACATTTCTCGATTATATTCAGCATCTGCTTTCCCTGGGAGAACAGCAGCATCTTGTGTCCGTTCGGAATCATCACCTTTTCTAGCAAGTCTTTGGTGAGCTGAAGCTTGGCGGAGAGTCGGGGACTGCCGAATTCGTAGCCCGCCTTGCTCGAAAGGCTCTTGTCTAGCAGGTCGGGGTGGTTGCAGATCTTGCGCAATATGTCGATGCCGTACAAAGACTGGCGCCTCTTGTTCAAGATGGCCGACACCTCGTCGGACTTGAGGAACGTCTCATATGCTTCGCGCTGCCCGTCAGTCAGCTTGCAGAACAGAACTTGCTCTGTCTTTTCGGGCAGGTCCGCGGCAACGTCGACCTTGAGACGCTGTAGCAAATACTCGCTGATGGTCTCTTTCAATGCCTCGGCGCACTTCTCCGCCGTCATGACCTGGAGGTTAGAGGCGTTGGCGTAGCCGCCCTGACGGATGGGAATCTCAAATTGGGTCCTAAAGTTGACCAGCGTCCCCAGTCGCATGGGATATATGAAGTCAAACAAGGACCAGAGCTCCGTCAGGTTATTCTGCACCGGAGTCCCCGAGAGGATGACGCGGTTCGGGGTGTTCAGCTCCTTGCATGTGACCGTCATTTCGGCATTGGGGTTCCGAATCTTGTGCCCCTCGTCGAGAACGGCATACTCCCATTCCACAGGGAGCAGCTCTGCCGCATAGGTCTGCAGGCCGGTATAGGTGGTAACGAGCACGTGTCCTTTTTCGACAACTCCCCTGACGATCCGCTTCGCGGCGCTCAAAGACTTGTTTCCAACCGGACGATGGCGCTCCAAGTCGTCGTCGTCCTCCAGCCTGGGATTGAGCATGCCGCTGCCCGACGAATGCAAAATGGCGACCCTCAGGGGGGGCCACCAATTATGAAACTCGCTCACCCATTGCCGGAGCAAGGTGGCCGGTGCGACGACAATGACTGGGCGCTTGAGCTTCTTGCTGCAGTGAAGAGCAGCAATGAATGCGATCACTTGCACAGTCTTTCCCAGACCCATCTCGTCGCCAATGATGCCTCCCACCCTCTGTTTGAAGAGCTCAGTCAGCCACTGAACGCCGGTCTTTTGGTATCCGAACAAGGTGGGATGAATATCGCCGGGAAGTTTGAGACCATCGTCAAAGTAGTGGTCAGCGTGATCAGGCGACGGCTTATACCACTCTTCCTCCTCATCGCCGCTTTCGGCAGCAGGGTCGTCTGGATGGTGAGCTTGCCGACGAGCTCGTCTGGCACGGCTTCGTCGGACGATCCAGTCCTTGAGCCTCTTCTTGTAATGTGCTTCATTTCCGTCGTCGATCTTGCTCAGATCGACTTCCTCTTGTTCTCTCGCCTTTGCTTTGGCCTTGCTCTTGCACTGCTCTTGACGAACCAGGTCGTCTTCCGTCCCTTGTTGCCAAACGGCGATGTCGGGTGACTCGGAGCGCGACGACTTCCCTGGATCAAAGTCGGCAGAGGGGCTGCGCTCCTTCTGAACTCGACGCTTCTTTCGCGGACGAAGAGAAAACTCGGATTCAGCTGCCAGGGCCGAGGCACTCGCCGAAGCACTGGCTTCTGGCTGTTGGGCCTCATCGGCAAAGCCGGGGCGCCGCAGAGACTGGTGTGAGATCGGGCCGTCAGCATCTGTGTCAAGCTGCTCGACTGAAGCCTCTTGCTCGGCGTCGAGGATTGTATCGGCCAGCTGTCCTTGTAGATCAGAGGGACGAGAGCGGCCAAGTTTGGCGAACGGGGTGATCTTCCCTGTGCGGATGAGATACTCGCGATGGCTTTCGCCGGGAAGCCTTTTCGATTTGGCCCGGTTCGCAGTTTCCAACGGGTCTTCCTGGTGTCGTTTGTCGATGCGGGCTTGGAAATCAGAAACATCGCTGCTGATTTGACGGATTTCTTGCTCTATTTTGTCAATCTCTCTTTGAACATTTCGTGATTGGTAAGGGTTTGATCTGACTTTCTCCAGCTTCGTCTTCTCTCGGTCTAGCTGGAGTTGGAGACGCTGTCTGGTCGCCTCCAGCTTGACGATCCGGTTTTTGTCTTTGTTGTCTTCCACTTCCATCAGTGCTGTGTTGGCTTGTATGGTAATGTCTCGCTCCAGGTCATTCTGGTCCCGTACTGTGCCTGTCAGATTCTTCAAAGCATCCTCCTCGCTCATGCCCGTCGTCGACGGTTTCTCAGCTTCGTGATCAGTCGCAGAGGCACCCTGGGCCGCAGCGACAATTCTATTGACCAGGGCATCGCGGCTCTCTTCATGGCCAACTTCTTCCACACTCTCCTTGCCTTTTGAATCCATGATGGGCGAAGCGTTGTGTCCAAGGTGCTTTTCAGGACGCGCGACGCGAAAGACGAAGGCGAAGTCAAACAAGAGAGGTGACGGTAGCTTGACGGCTAAAGGCGGATGACATCGACTGAACAGGGAGAGTCGCGTCTTTTCCTCGCGTTCATGACGATTCACGGGCGAGTGGAACTCGGTACCTTTCGTCGTGACGTCCGAACCTTCAGGATGTGACTGTTCACGCTGCCTCTGAACGAGCTTCGGCTTTGGAGGCGACAGACGCCTTGCAACTCCTCGACGGAAGCACCAGGTCAAAATCGAGAGGATGGAGAGAGAATGATGTCGAGTCACGCACAATAGGCGCTAGGAAAGAGCAACAATAAGAGGTCCGTAGATGGGCTGGCGTTTGACGAAGGCTGCGTGACTCCAGTGATTCACTGAAGCGAGCGAGGGAGTCAGAGGGTCAGCGATGATGACATAATAATCATCGGCACTTACACGAAAGCGCACGTGCATTGATGCCTCTTTCTAAGCATGACCTCATTTCATACGTTTTCTGCCTACCCTTGAACCCCATTCTGACCCCGATGTCTTTCCTCATCCATGTAAGCGATCCTCCGTTACCCTCTATGGCCAGCCTGTCTTTGAGAGAAAGAAGTAATGCAAATGAGGCCCGCTTTGAGCTCTACCCATCTGCGAGTGCAAGGTATGGCGTCAAGAATTGCGGCCGCTGCAATGGCCCGATGCTTCCGGACAACGGCCAATCGACAGCTCAACTTTTGGCCATTTTATTGTGCTTTATAGAGACTTCGCGAGGGTTCCACAGGGATTTGAAGTCGTTCCATATCTTCCTCAATCTTTTTCCACTTAGCAACGTTCGATCCACTTACATCATGCATCATTATCGGCTGGCGAGCTCATCGGGGGCAAAACCCCTCTCTTATTCAAGTCCTTGAGGCTGCCGCTGTAGCGGCTAATCTGCTTCTTGCAGAAGTCGGCTCGCTCGGCCATTCCTAGGGAGGTCAACCAGTGTATCCAGCCCAACTGGACGTCGGACGTGGCCATGTCATAGAGCTCGAAGAGCGTTTTGCCAAACTGCTCGTCCGGTGCAGCGGCAAGGGCAAGGATGCGTCGAGCCAAGTCTACCCACAGAGAGAGGAACTCTACATCAAACGTGGCCTCTGGATATCTGAACTCGAGAGTGCCGAACCGGGAAACGGCGATGCCGCATCGTTCACCGTCCGCCCACGGCCCGTAGTTGTTCGTCGGTGCTCGCAGCCCCCTGGCGAGAGAGTCGCCGTCTGTCTCGGAGAGGACGGCGCACAGGATTCGAAACAAGACCGGCTCGGCACTCGACCTAGCCCTCTTGCCCTTTGCACGATCCTTGCGAATTCGTTCCATGTCTGGGACCGATACGGGCAGGGCCTCGCAAGAAGCCGACACTTTCACTGCAATGGCCGAGTGCGTGCTGATGGGTCGTGCATACGGTGATTTTTGGCGACATGGGTGGCAAAGTCTCAGCAGGAGAGGCTTCTCCGTCAGGAGAACCAAGGCCGCCATCCTCCTTGTCACGACAACATCCAGCGCACCCCTCGGCGGGCTGACATGGACGTGAAACCCGCACTGGGCGTTGATCCAGACCTTGATGCTGTTCTGGATACTTGCGAGCGCTCTGCGGACGGTCGGAAGCCTCTGATCGAGCTCTTCTTGGACGGAGATTATAGGGCTATTGAGCTCGACGGCATACCATCTATAGCACCCGGGAGCCTTGATGCCGCTCTGCTGAACCGCAACGTGGACACTCCCCTCAAACGATACGAACCAATAACTGAACCGAGAAATCTGGTTGTCTTTGGCCCCTTCCTGCTCCGGGTTCCAGATGAGCAGGCGGCTGGAGGAACTGACATCAACGCTGCGATGGTACGACTTGTCTTCGGAGTCAAGGTCGCCAGCCAGGGGCTTCGGATCTACCATTCGAGCAACGGGAAGACCACAATTGGCCAAAGCACGACAGACCACTCTTCTGCACGAGTTGTTTCCGAATTTGGGATCCTCCGTGCTGTCCCGTTCGAGAGGAGAGTCCGGCCAGCGGTGGTCCGTCGAAGCGTCTGCCCTGCCGCGTGTCCCGACCTCTTCCTGGAGGACAGGGACCATGAATTCCAACTCCAGCCCTACCCGTGCCGCGGCCATGGTGAAGAGCTCCGCGGCTCAAGAGAAGCGTATATCGACGTTTTGATCGAAAGAGGACGACTTTTCGGGTTCGGATTATGCAGTCGTATCAATAGAGCGGCATCGCCGGAAGTAGCGAGAAGGCTTACGACCAACCAGCATAAATTTCGAGCACAGATAGAGCGAGACGTTCTTATAGCAATGGAGACTCGGCTTCCTGATGCGCCGCCGGCGAACAAATGAAAGAAAGTGCGTAATGAACATGATGCTGCCTTGGCTCACGGTGCCACCGAGGGATGGGCGGAGGCAAACCGTAAATAGAAACGTGAGCGTCCGACGCAGAGACTGCCAACCCTGTACAACGCAGACGAGCGAATGTGAATGCAAAGGATGCAGTGAGCCGGCTGGCCTTGGACATGGTAAAGGTAGGGTTGTACAGCACCGGCGAGTGGCAGTCTAGGCTGGAGAACGCGAAGCTGCATCTGCTTCGGATTACTCCTGGCCCTGCCTTGCAACGTGGTTGAACGCTGCAGAAGAAACAGCCATTCGCGGAGGTGGAGAGCAAAAAAGGTGCGTCAGTCTCGACGTGACCACCGTGCCTCTTCCGCTCTGAGTTGGCGATGGCCTCGGTGGGCGCCCGTGGACGGCTCTTCTGGACAGCCGTGGGACACGTGGGAGAAGTCAAGCACACACAAAACAGGCTGACAGTGACCGGGGAGGGAAAAGAAGATGTTCGGCATGTCCATCTTCCGCGCACGAGGCTGGGATACAGCCTTGCGTGACCACACCAGCGTGGCGTTTCACATCCAAAGGTCGTGGCGACGAGTACAGGCGCAAGCGTCTGTGGACAAACTGTCCTGTACCAATTGCTATCGTCATTCGTTAGCCGGCGCGTCACAGAGCTCGTCTTGTTTCTCGCAGGGCATGACTGGCGCCTGAGTGGCTCGGGTGGCTCTGCTGTCAAAGAAGGGTAGCACAGCAGTTTTGTGCTCTGCGTAACTGCGCATTGATGGGAATACGTCGAGGTGAATTGGGAGGAAGGCCGCCGGTCGTCCGATGCCGATGAAGGCGGAGTCGCCTCCTCGCTGGTGACGACGCGAGGAGCAAGGATGGCAGAAGGATCAATTGCCAATACTCGAAGACGTATGAGTCGTCGAATGAGGCTCTTTGCCGTATCCAGTATTCACTGCCCCAGCCTACTAGCCTACTACCTAGCAGTATGAGTTGAAACTCGACCGCTGCCGGCCCGGAAGAGCGCAGCAATATTGATCCGGGAAGCCAATCAGCTGGAGAGGCGCGAGCCTCCTGTCTGGGAGATTCCTTGAATCGACTGCTGCTGGTTGGTCGGCCCATCCATGTTTTAGAAAAAAGCAGGCAAAGGCCAGACGCAGGCAAAGACAGCGAGAGGTCGGTCGCGGCACGTGCGGCACGGACAGCGCGCAGCGCGCCATCGCCTTTCCCCGTCGACCAAAGAAAGACGCGGACCGAGAAGCGAGGCCCGAGGCGAGCACAACGAGGCGCCGAGATCCAGCTTCGCCCAGCCTCGCTACAGGCCGCCGCCGACCCGTCAGTCCCATCAGCGCCTTCTGGAAGCCCATGTGGCCAGCCGCCGCCGGTCGAAATGCACATCATCAAGCCCGCGTGGCTGAGCCACAGCGGCGAGCAAAAGGACTTCGAGGTCTATAGCTGCCACGTCTCGTCCGACGGGAAGCGCCTGGCGACGGCCGGAGGCGACGGCCACGTGCGCATCTGGTCGACCGAATCCATCTACAATGCCAACGAGGCCGGCTACTCGAAGCCGCGGCAGCTGTGCCACATGAGCCACCACCTCGGCACCATCCACTCCGTGCGCTTCTCGCCCAACGGCCGCTACCTGGCCAGCGGCGCCGACGACAAGCTCATCTGCGTCTACCACCTCGACAAGGGGCCGCCCGCGGCCACCTTTGGCACGAGCGAGCCGCCCCCGGTCGAGAACTGGAAGACGTACAAGCGCCTGATCGGCCACGAGAACGACGTCCAGGACCTCGCCTGGTCCTACGACTCCTCCCTGCTGGTCTCGGTCGGACTCGACTCCAAGGTCGTCGTCTGGTCCGGCCACACGTTTGAGAAGCTCAAGGCGATCCCGGCGCACCAGAGCCACGTCAAGGGCATCACCTTCGACCCCGCCAACAAGTTTTTCGCGACGGCCAGCGACGACCGAACCATCAAGATCTTTCGCTTCACCGCTCCCGCCCCCAACGCGACGCAGCACGACATGATCAACAATTTCGTCCTCGAAACTACCATCAGCTCGCCCTTTAAGAGTTCGCCCCTGACTACGTATTTTCGACGATGCTCTTGGTCTCCCGACGGGAACCACATTGCCGCGGCCAACGCCGTCAACGGCCCGGTCAGCTCCGTGGCCATAATAGAACGCACTCGCTGGGATAGCGAGATCAACCTGATCGGCCACGAGGCGCCGACAGAGGTCTGCATGTTCTCGCCGAGGCTATTCCACACCGTCAAGCCCGACGCGAACGGGGCGACGAACGGTCACGGCGGCCAGCTGGTGACCGTCATCGCCTCTGCCGGCCAGGACAAGACGCTCAGCATCTGGAACACGAACACGTCTCGCCCGGTCATCATCCTGCAAGACCTCACCGGAAAGTCCATATCCGACTTGGCCTGGACCCCTGATGGCCAAACCCTCTTTGCGTCCAGCCTGGACGGCGGCATCGTCGCGGTCAAGTTCAATGAGGGGGAGCTGGGCTGGGTCGCCCAGCCCGAGGAGAACGTGAAGGCTCTCCAAAAATACGGGGCGTCGAGAAAAGGCATGGGAATCGCCGAAGACGTGGACGGCCTCATGCTCGAGACCCACAGCAAGGCAGGAGAGTCTAGGGCGGTCGAGTCCCGTATGGGGGCCCTGATGGGCGACTTTCAGTCCGACACGAAGGAGTCAACGCCGGCGACCAACGGAACCAAATCGGGCGCGCTGTCGGCCAAGCCCGCGTCTACGACGAATGACGAGGCGGAGCCCGAGAAGCCCGCGGAGGAGGAATGCTCGGACAAGGCGGCCGAGCGCGTGCGGGAGCTCAAGTCTCGTGTCACGATTGGAAAGGATGGGAAGAAGCGAGTGGCGCCGCTGCTCGTGTCGTCGTCGGGCACCGGGCAGTCTTCGCTGCCGCAGACGCAACTAGTGGGCTCGACCACCACCAAGGCGGCGCAGAACGATACGCCGCAGACGACGCTCGACTTGTCGAAGCCTTTCGACGGGCTGCCAAAGGGCGGCATCGCGTCCATGCTCCTCGGCAACAAACGGAGGCCCGCGATAGACGAGGCCGAAGACGACGAAGAACCGAGCTCGAAACGCGCGGCGACGGGCCCGACGGCCATTGTCACGGACGGGCCCGACGGCGTCGAGCCGGCCGCGCTGACGCCGGTGCAGAACGGGGTCGTCCCAACGCCCGAGTTCCTCCGGCCGGCCGTCCTGAGCCCCTGCATATCCTTTGCCCAGGTCAGGCTCGCCGTGCCGAGGATCCGGTCACACATCCTGCGGCCCCTCGAGCGCGGCGTGCTGCAGGCCGACAGCTCGAGCGACGACGCCTCCAAGGCGCCCGAGAACATCATCCTGGAGGCGAGGAACGACGGCAACCCGCGCGACCCGTCCCACGTCCTCGTCACCAAGCGGGGCGCGCTCGTGTGGCATGAGTTTCTGCCGAGGGCCATCATCCTGGTGACGGCCAACAAGAACTTTTGGGCGGTGGCGTGCGAGGACGGCTCGATACACGTGTGGAGCCCGGCCGGCCGGCGGCTGCTCAACCCCATGATCCTCGAAGCGCAGCCCGTCATATTCGAGTGCCGCGACCGCTGGCTGCTCTGCATCACGGCGGCCGGGCTGGCGCACGTGTGGGACATGAGGAAGCAGTCGTCGCCGCATCCGCCCGTCTCGCTCGGCCCGATCCTGGACATCGCGTCGACGTCGCTGAACCAGCACACGGCCACATCGGGCCCGGGCGTGACGTCTGCGCGCCTCAACTCGACCGGGCACGTCATCGTGACGCTGACCAACGGGGACGGCTTCTACTACGCGCGGGAGATGCACGTGTGGCAGCGGGTGAGCGAGGCGTGGTGGGCGGTCGGGTCCCAGTACTGGAACTCGAACGACTCGTCCATCTCGGCGCTCCAGTCGACGGCGGTCGGGGCCGGCGACGGCAAGGACAAGGCCGGGGCGGGGGCGGCCAGCGTGTCGTCGGGCATCATCCCGTTCCTGGAGCGGCACACGACCAACGAGTTCCTGCTCAAGGGCCGGGCCTACGCGCTGCAGCGCATCATCAAGACGGTGATCCAGCGCAAGGAGGCCGAGGACCTGGAGAGCACGGTCAGCATCGCGCACCTGGAGAACCGGATCGCGGGCGCGATGCAGCTCGGGGCCCGGGAGGAGTTCCGGCTCTACCTGTTCATGTACGCGAAGCGGCTGGGGGCCGAGGGCGCGCGGACCAAGGTCGAGGAGCTGCTGAACAGCCTGATGGGCGGCATCCTCCAAGAGGCCGACAGCAGCCACGACGACGACCGAGGCTGGTACAGCCAGGGCGGCGAGATTGGCGGGTGGGACCGCAGAGAGCTGCTCAAGGGCGTCGTCCTGATTCTCGGTACGTGCGAACAACCCCCCCTATCTCCGGGAGGCAGATGCCACCCGCAGGCCGCGGCAGCCTGGACTGACCAAGGCCGACCAGGCAAATACCGGGAACTGCAGCGTCTGACGTCGCAGTACGCGAGGGTCCTCGACCTCAACTTGGAAGACGGCTCGGTGGACGTCGAGTCCATGGACGTGGAGACGTGATTCGTCGGCTCGCCCTCCCCCTGCCCTCATCCTCCCCCCTTTCGCCCCTACTTCCTCCTCTCTCACCGGGCCCGCGACAGCGACGTCCTGTCGACGGGGCCCGCAACCGCTGTACATTGTATTTCTTAGACGTGGGCGGCGGGGCCGGAATCGATCTGTGTCTATGTTTTGGCCTGCTGCCAGGGGGCCGGCCACCCGGAGTTTTAGGATTACGATGGCGAGCACCTACTCTGTTCCCTTATGCCCCGATCTTTTTCTCTTGGCCGCCATCATCTTCTTTGTTGCCCGCAGAGACGGGAGGAGACAGCGGAGAGGACAGAAGGCCGGCGTGTAAAAAAAAAAAAAAGAGGAACAGGCCGAGCATAGTCGGTATTTACCCGCGTGCCACGAATCGAGAGCGAAAGCCTGGCACGTGTCTGCAGAAGAAGAAGAAGCGGCGGCGTTTCGAGTGCGGCTCCCGTCTTTCACGCGCCGCCGCCAGCGAGCCCCTCCGCCGTCCGGAGCCGCGGCAACGGAGCCGTGCCCGGCCGTGTTTTCCTTTGTTTGCCCATCGGCCCCTCTCGGCACGGTGATGCTGCGACGGGCTGGCCTCTGCGTCTTCGCCGCGCTGCTCGGAGGGGGGGGGAGGAGGTGAGGCGTTTGCACGCCGGGGATGGGGGCGGGATGGCGCAAGGCCGGCTGGAGGACAAGACGAACGGAAGACCAGACGGTCGGAGCGGTTGAATAGAAAAATATACAGAGGGGGGGAAAAGGAGAGGGAGAGGCAGCTCGGGACGAAGGGCTCCCCCTCCTTTCAGGTGCCTGGGCCTTGTTGCTCGCAGCTGCCTGCCCGTTGGCACGACTTCGGAGGCTCGCCTTCGTCCTTCTGCCCACGCACTCGCTGTTTTTTTCCCCCTCCTCCCTCCCACCTTGGCCTTGGACTGAAGCTCTCTCCTCTCTCTCTCTCTCTCTCCTCTCTTCTTCCCTTCTCACCCCCAACCTTCTTCTTCTCGCCGAAGCCGATCCTTGAGAGCAGCATCATCAGAGCAGCCTGTCGTTTCCCTTTGCAGTCACTCCTTTCTCGCCCCTTCGTTTCCCTCTCTTCCTCTCTCTTCCCGCCTTCTTCTTCTCTTCCTCTCTCGCTCTCTTGCCGCCTTCTCTTCTTCTTCTGCTTCCTCTCCCTTCTCCCTCTGTTTGCCAGGAGCGAGAAACGAGCCCGGCCGTCGACCAGCATCGATCCTCGTCCTGTCCACGCTCGAGCAGCGTCCCCGCGCCGCCGTCGCTCGTCGTCACGGCCAGGTCTCAGTATGATGAGCCACGGCCACGGCCCGCTCCTTTCGCTCATCGTCGGGGCCTGGTGCTGCTGCCTCTGGCTCTGCCTCGTGCCGCTGGCCGGCACCTCGGTTGCCCGTGCCGCTCCGGTCGACCGCGCCCCTCGCGCCGTCCTCGTCTCCCTGACGCACGAGCATGACCTGTACCCCATGCTCTCGTCCATCTCGCAGCTCGAGGACACGTTCAACGGCCGCTACCGCTACGACTGGGTCTTCTTTAGCACGGGTTCCTTGAGCGAAGAGTTCCGACGCCTCACCTCGAATGCCACCAAGGCGACGTGCATATACGAGGTGATCCGCCACGGAAGCTGGAGCGCGCCGGCAGGCACGCCCGACCTGGAGCCGCAGTGGCCGGGGACCGAGCACCATGACGACGACCGCCTCGGCCAGATGCGCCGCTGGAAATCGGGCCCCTTCGCCCGGGAGAGCCGCCTCCGAGACTACGACTGGTTCTGGATCATCGAGCCGGGCGTAAGCTTTGCCTCGGGGCCGACGGTGTCGCAGAAGGGCTAACGCGGCTCGACGACGCAGGCACAGTTCACCCACGACATCGACTTCGACGTCTTTCGCGTCATGCGCGACTACGGCATCGCCTACGGCTCCAACAAGGCCTCCCCCAGCCGACTGCCGCAGCAGGTCAAGAGGTTCATCGACGACACGCCGGGGCTCGTCAACGCCGAGGCGGACTTTTCGTGGCTGCCGGAGTCGGCCGACGAGAGCCGAGACGGCAGCGACCGAGTTGCGTTGGCACACGTCAAGAGAGGAGAAGACGACGAAGCGGGATGGCGAGAGGGCCGCGACGGCACTGCCGATGTCACGGCGGCGGACGGGTGGCTAGACGACGGCAGGGAGGAAGACGATGCCGACTCGCCCATGGGAGCATTCGCGTCGCGGCTGGGCAGCTCGTACCGGCGTAGTCTCTGGCCCGCCCTTGAAATTGGATCGCTGGCGTTCGTGCGGAGCCGGCATGGGGTCGAGGCCGTGTGGCAGCGGCTTGACCGGGCCGGCGGCGGCGACGAGAGGGGCGAGGGGGCGACGACGCCGACGCTGAGCGCGAGCGTCTTCTTGCCGCAGAGGAGCGTGCTGCAGCGGCTGCGGGGGCGGGAGAGGCGATACGCGCGCGGGCCGAGCCCGAGCCCGCCCGACTCGACGCCCGAGCCGGAGCTGAGCCTGGTGCGGCTGGTGGGCGACGCCAACGCCAGCCTGCTCGAGGCCGGGGCGGCCGACGACTGGCCGTGGCGGCGCGGCCTCGTGACGGGCGGCGCCATGGCGGAGCGGCTGGCGCAGTGGGAGCGCATGGCGCGCGACCTGGACCGGCAGGGCGGCATGCCGGGGCTGCGGTCGGGGC
>NJEV01000749.1:0-12671 GCA_002591385.1 Cordyceps sp. RAO-2017
TATAGGAGGTATAATTAATACTATAATCGCGGGTTAAAGGTTATTATTATTACGAAGTAGAACGCATAACGCGTATCGCGATATTAACTTGGTCGGCACTTTTGGGGACCCACTATAGATTCGTGCAACCATAAATCAATTTTCGAGTGTCCTATATGTAACTTGTGATCCGTACGCATGCTAGGTCGCTTACCTTGGCCCTGATATGAAGTCAATGTGTTAGGTGTGTGAGGCTTTATGCGTTGTCGGTGATTACAATCATGTGCATATGCACATACATATACAGGCCTCTGCTCCCGCAACATATGCCGGAAGCCCGCACCCGTTCGTGCAGTCTGGCAGCCCGACCGGGGGAGACCTTGGCCCTGATATGAAGTCAATGTGTTAGGTGTGTGAGGCTTTATGCGTTGTCGGTGATTACAATCATATGCATATGCACATACATATACACCCGTTCGTGCAGTCTGGCAGCCCGACCGGGGGAGGCCGACACCGACTTACATATAGTCTCGGATCAGTCAAGATGGGCGATGGCGCTGATCCGAAGAGTTAGCCGCATATCTGCTCGTGGACAAGGAGGCGCCTGCTCGCCAAGATTGTGCCGTGCCCAAGACATGGACACGATGCTCACCGTCCTACATCCTGCGTACGCCATCGCATCGTATGTGTTAGGCCCGCTCGTCAGTGCAAACTAACGTTGTCGTCCGTTGGCGGGCCTATCGCCGTTGACGCCCCGAAACCGGCCAAGTTGGCTTAGTTGCGAACCCGACTAGAACCTACATTTGACATGGATGCATCGCAAGTTGATATATGGATGCACCTCAAGTTGATACAAACCACCGGCAACCACCACCGCATCTTCTTACAGCTTCGACCGCTGTCAACCAACTTACCGCCTCCTGCTTCTGGCCCCAGGTCTCTCCCTACCGTTGACCAGCACCGCGCCGGCGCGAGGCCACTCCAGACTGGGAAACATCGATCCCGCCTCTTCCCCCCTCTCACCCTCGAGCGCCTGGCCAGAGACTGGTCGAGCCGAGGCCGCTCAGCAACATTGACCATGGTATATACTCCACAGGGCGCGACCGATGCCTCTTCCACCCCTTCCCTCGGGCTGGCTGTCAACAATGCACATATTCCGGGGCTTCAGGCTCAACCGGGAGCGAAGAGATTGCGGAGCTGATGCGGAACCGAACCCAGGCCGCGTCGAACAAGCCCTCGCTCTCCGTGCGCGAGAAGCTCAGGCTGGCTATCCGACTGCTGACCATCAGTAAGGAGTTGCACCCGGCGCCGGCCCAAACTTACCATCGTCATTGCCGGCTGATGTCGTGAAATGGGCAGTCCCCTTGTTCTTTGTCGTCTACACCGTCCGCTCCGGCTTCTTCGCGCTCCGTAATGGCCTACCGCTCCGGCCTCACATGGGGTGCGCCGTGGGGCGGATATTACTGCGCCGCTTTTCCGCCCGGGAGGCCCAATATGTCATGCCGACGACGGCACAAGCTTACGAGGCCTGGACGCGGCGGAAGGTCAGCCGGGCTGAGAGTGGCGCGGACCGGGAGAGACTGAAGACGCGGGTCCAGCCTCTGGACTCGGCCGACGCTGTCATAATGTGGATCGGCGACCGCGAAAGGGCCTCCAAGCTCGTCCTCTTCCTCCACGGCGGAGGCTACAAAACGCCCGCCTTCAAGGCCCAAATCGAGTGGTGTTGGAACTCGTTCGTCCAGGCCGGGGCCGAGGCCGGGGTCGAGGTCGCCGTCGGCCTCTTGGACTACTCGCTGGCCCCTGAGGCCCGCTTCCCCGTCCAGCTGCGCCAGGCGGTCGCCGCTCTGGGCGCCCTCCTCGAGGCCGGCGTGCGGCCCGCCGACATCTTCCTCGGTGGAGACTCGGCCGGCGCAAACCTGACTGTCCAGCTCCTCGGCCACCTCCTCCACCCGCACCCGGACGTCCGCCAGATCGCGCTCGGGGAGCCGCTAGCCGGCGCCTTCGTCGTCTCGCCCTGGGTCAGCTGCAACAAGAACCGCAAGTCGTACGGCGATCACGGCTGGCACGACATGCTGGCGCGCGACGTCATCGTCTTCGTCGCCGAGGAGTACTTCGGCGGGCCACGCCAGTTGGACGAGGTCCTGGCCGGCGGCAACCCCTGGGCCTTCCCGCTCGATGCCGACGGCGCTGGCACCTGGTTCCAGGGCGCCGACGGCCTGGTCTCGAGCTTCCTCGTCACCTTTGGCCGCGCCGAGTGCTTCGCCGACGAGAGCCGCGAGCTGGCTACGCTTTTCAGGAGCTCGCACCCGACCTGGGACCTACGTGTCGACGAGGCCGACGGGGAGGCCCACGTCTTCGCCTTGGCGGAGCACTTCGTGGGCGAGATCGGAGTGGCGACCAGAAGGATAAAGCACTGGTTCTCGTTCGTCATCACGGCCAAACCGATGCCAGGGGACGCAACCAGGTGAGAAGGGGTTTCCCCGCCCGGGGCAGTCCGGCCTCACCTCTCCTTGGCATTTATGTCATGTTCCCCATTCTAAGTTAGGTTCCAAGCGTCAATCGGAGGGTCACGTCACCGAATTCGCTGTCAAAGGCCTGACAGTACCGATGCCCATAGTCCCATTACCCAAGGTCAGCATCACCATCGATGGCGCGTTTGAGTGCATTTGAACCCCTTGACCATCACCGCGATAATGATCATGGCATTGGAATTTATCGCCAAGCAGATGAGGGGCTTGATTTCCGCGGCGCCCTTCGTCCTTTTGTCATTTGTCATTTCGCATCTTGGTCAAGGCCACGAGCGTGTGCCAGAATACGGCGCCGGAAGCCGGGATGTCCAACAGGTTCAAGGCTGGGCATCTGGGACAGGCGGAGTCTTCGCCTCAGAGTTTGGGTCTGCAAGCTACATATGTCATTAAATGTGAGGTTGGCTTGGAATCTCCCGCACGAAACTCAAGAAGACTTCCGCTCTGGCATCCGACTATGTATATAAATGTACGTTCCGGCCATTGTATGTACTTAAAGTTACCGACGTGCATGCTTGTAGGAGCCATGGACACATTACCTTGGGCCCGCTGCCGCTTGGCTTGCCCCGTCCGGCCACTGTCGGACTGAGTCTGTGATACATATAGACCGTGTTGCGTCCCAACTCCAAGGGCTACCGAGGGTAGATTGAGGGACTCCGCAGGTTGGGCGCGGGCAGGCCCAGAGACGATTATTAGATGACTGATCGTGATCGTGACTTGTGGAGAACAGTCCAGGAGGTGAGATAGCCCGGTCCTCCACATTGCCACAAGAAGTGTTCCTGCGGGAGAATGTGACCTCGTTCTGTATCCATGTTCGCGCAAGGTCTCTCGAGCACGCCGCTGGGAGAAGGCCGAGAAGTACATCACGAGGGGCGCCTCAAGTTCCACCCCTATCTCATTGTGTTTTCAGATCTGCGAGATAGTGCAACTATCCGGGCACAAGCCCTGACAGCTGCGCTCAGTCGATGAATCATCTGAGCTCCGCGATGAGCCGGGCCACCTCCCGCCGCCAGAGCGCCTCGATATCGGATCCGCCGCCCGAGACTCGGGCACTCATAATGACCTCTTTTTTGTTCTCCCCCCCTCCCAAGTCGCTGTATTCCTTCCCTGCTGTGATACCGTGGTGGTGGGACGATACATCGGGCTTACATGAAAACACGATAAGGCGGACGCCGGAGCCATGTCCGGCGGGTGTCGGAGGTCGCTGTGAGACCCCGGACGCGGAGACCAATCACGAGACGGCATACTATACTTGATATATTGTACGCCATTTGAGAGCCGCTATGGTTGTTCGAGAAAGAGGAAGCTCAAGATATCGGTTACCGCCTTGCCAGCGATATACACGTACACGTAGTCTTTTTCTTCAATTGGCTCAAGTGCAATAAACAAAAGTTTTCTTCAAGGTCTGGAGGCTCGTCCCTCGACGACACGAAGCTGAGCTGGCTTCGGCTCCGTCCAGATCCCGACTCCTTGGTGCACGCCCAGAGTCTCCATGTAAAAGAGCCGGTGCCTAGTGCTGACAGCGCGCAGCTTCATCTCATCCCTTGATGGATCCCACGGTAACTGGGCAGGTATGGGAAAAGGGACAAAAAACGTGCCACCCTGCGGTCGTCGTTCGAGAATGGGTCAGCCTCCATCGGAGCCCGCTCCGTGTCCGGTCGGAAGCCCGGGGGTTCTGCCGTGGAGGCGTGCCCCGGCGGCCAGGCGCCCTCCTTGAGGCCGCGGGTCCGACGAGGAGGAGGCGCTCCATATATCTCCAGGCCCAGGCCTCGAACGAGGGACAGGAGGGCTTTGCGCAGTTGCTCAAGCTGCCGTACGACAAGCCGCTCTCGCTCAACAAACTCCCCCCCCCCCCGCGACGCCGACCGCGCGAGACGATAGGGTTCGTCCGTCACAAGTTTGCCGTTCGTTCGAGCGATCTCAGCTTCGACTTCTTTCTTTTTCTTCCGAATTCTCCGGTGGCAGCAGCAGGAGAAGTGTCCGTTCGTACTCGCTGGGCCGAAGAAGTTATGGCAACCTCCGGGCAGACGTTTGGCTCTCCGCTGGCCTCGGCCGACGATGGCTTCGCCGGCGCCGCCAACGCGACGGCCAGCGCAGGCGGCCTCCTCTCGGCCGCCGTAGCTGGGTTCCAGCAGGCGCCGATCCGATACACGCTTTCCACCCTCTTTCTCACCTTTCTCTACTACCTCTACCGACAGTCCATCCCCGAGCTGGACAGCAAGGAGCCGCCGCTGATGCTGCCCCGGATTCCGTTCATCGGCCACTTGATCGGCCTGGTCCGGAACCAGTCCGACTACTACACCAACCTCTAGTACGTGTGGCGGAAAGCGGGAATCGGAAGAACAGAGCAGGTATGGGGCGATGACTGACTCGTCTTGTCTTGTCGCGTCACAGCAAGAAGACCAAGGCTCCGATCGCGACGCTCCCCATGCTCGGCGGCAAGACGTATGCCATTTGGGATCCTGCGCTGGTGCAGTCGGCCCTGCGCCAGAAGACGCTGAGCTTCGAGCCCTTCGCCGTCGACTTTCTGCAGACAATGCTGGGGATGAAGGAGGAGTCGTACAACCGGTTCCGTGAGAAGCCCGAGATTGTCGTCGAGTTCTTCGACGCCCTGCACGTCACCGTCCGCGGCGAGCCGCTGCATCGGATGAACGCAAACGCCCTCAACTACATCTCCTCGCGACTGGACGGCATGAAGGGAGACGGCAAGATCGCGGTCGACAACTTCTATCTCTGGCTGCGGGAACTGATGACGCTCGCCACGACGACGGCGCTGCTGGGGCGGAAGAACCCGCTGCTGCATGATGGGAAGCTAGTTGACGACCTGTGGTAGGTTTTGCCCCCTCATCGTTTTGGACGTCTTTGCTCCTTTACAGCTTGTTTCACTCTATTGCTGCTTGATGTTGTCGTCGGGGCCGGACATGGGGAAAGGAGGAGGGAGAGCAGATGTGCGAGCCTGGAAACAGACACACTGACTGGCCCAGGACTTGGGAGAATGCACTGCCGAACATGCTCATCACGCCGTGGCACTCGGTCACCAACGCGGACGCGTTCCGGTCGCGCGAGAAGCTCCAGGCGGCGCTGGGCCAGTACTACGGCTCGCGGGGCGACGAGGACGGGACGGTGGCGGCGGTGACGAGCGCGCGGGCGGCGGTCCTGCGCAAGCACGGGCTGCCCGACAGCGAGATCGGCCGGTTCGAGGCCAGCCTGCTGCAGCTGGCGACGGGCAACACGATCCCGACGACGTTCTGGATGGTGGCCAACGTCTTCACCCGGCCGGACGTGGTGCGGCGGCTGCGGGCCGAGCTGGAGCCGCTGGCGCGGCGCGAGGCCGGCAGCGACGCCGTGACGGTCAACATCACGCGCTTCGACGAGGCGTGCCCGCTGCTGGTGAGCTGCTACCGCGAGTCGATCCGGCTCTCGAACCACGCGCTGTGCGTGCGGCGGGTGATGGAGGAGACGGTCGTCTCGGACGGCCGGGGCGCGTCGTACCTGCTCAAGAAGGGCGCCGACGTCCAGATCCCGGCCGGCTTCACGCACCGGGCCGAGGACGTCTGGGGCGCCGACGCGGCCGCCTACGAGGCCGACCGCTTCGTCAACAACCAGGCCCGGCTGTCGGCCCAGGCCGAGAAGAACAAGCGGTCAGCCTACATCCCGTTCGGCGGCGGCAAGCACCTGTGCCCCGGCCGCAACTTCGCCTTCGCCGAGATCCTCGGCGCTTCCGCCGCCCTGGTCCTGGCCTTTGACCTCTCGGCCGACGGCGAGGGCGCGCCCGTCCGGCTGCCGCCCATGGCCACCACCACCATCATGGGCGGCGCCTCCAAGCCGGACCGGCTCGGCGACGGCATGAGCCTCGTCGTCAAGCGGCGGCCCGGCTGGGAGAATGTCACGTTTGCCTTTGAGGTTGTCGGCGGCGGCCAGTCCTGAAAGATGGACGGAGGAGGATATTTTTCCTGAGTCTGGTGCGAGTCATGCCTCATTGATGCCTCCCGTATCCTTCATGGTTTTCTATGTCACTCTTTTTTTTTTTATAGCATGGGAGGCGAGACAAAAGAGCAAGGCAGATGGGACAGAGCATACACACTGCTGGCCATTGTCAGTCTATATCAAAGCACTCGGGCCGTAAATTGTCACCTGTAGGTACACCTGATGTGTTCAATGTTTTTGATGCGGACAGGGGCGCCATGAAGTAGAACTTAGTTGTATAGTATAGGGTCAATAACAATTTCGACGTAACTGCGTGTACGAGTATCTCGAACCGCGTCCGGGTCCGGTGTGAGAGACCTGTCTGCACTTGAGATCAGCATTCAGCCTGCTCAAACCCTCACCCAGCCTCGGACCCGGGTCTGCGTAGGTCTACGGTTGAAGCTGAAGTTGGCACCCCTATTGCCTTGCTGGCTGGCCAGCCGGAATATTGGGATTTCCCGAGACGGCACCCGGCTTAGTGGTTAGGGCAGGAGCGCGGTCGAGTAATAATGGAAGGCACGCATGACGGGCTACGTGCAATCCATGTATAGCGTCTCTGGGATGGCCCTCTCGTGAGAAAACTTCCAGGTTGGACCTGTGCCAGTTCTTCTTCCCCCTTGGCCGGTCCATTGGCCTTGTCTCCCCGGATGACGACCTTCGGAAACGTCTACAAGTACCGCCAACTGCTTCCAGGCCCGAGTCAGTGCCGGGCACAGCAAGAATCCGCGAGAAACCGCTCGAGTTGATCTCTGGAGGCGGTTGCGAACATTTACGGCGCAGGCCTCTTCTTGCAACGTAAGCGCTGGCTCGCGGGCGAAAAGGCCGCTCGGAGGCTGATGGACTCGGCAGCGTCAAAGCCAAGGCGTCAGCCCCTTCATTCGGTGTCTTGGACCACAGGCATCCAGCACCCACTCCCTGCATCACATTTTTTCAACTAGCGAGCCGCCGAGGGGCAGCCAGGATGGAGGCTTTACGGGACTGCCCGCTTCCGCTGGAAATCCTGCTACACATCATGCAGTGTCTGCTGCCCCGAGACGCTGACGAGATACTGCCTGCGACGAGCGACGTGACCAAGACGCTGCTCGGCCTCAGCCGCACCTGCAGAGCCCTCCACCCGACGGCCTCGGCGATGCTTCGCCGCCACTGCATGTGCATCGACTCGAAAGCCAAGGCGCGGCGGCTGGCCAGGCTGCTGGAGGACGGCGCCGACGGCTCAGGGGGACGGCCCGGGTTTCCGGGGCGGCTGCAGGTGAGCCAGATGTTCCTCGCTCCGTTTCCGTCTCCCGGGGCAGCCGAGGTTGGAGAAGACGGAAGCGGATGGGCTCGGCAGGACGACGACTTTGACGAGATGGTCGACGAAGACAAGGAAGACGACGAGTCCACCCGATCCCCCTTGGACGACCCCCCAACGGCCGAGGCGGTGCGGGTGATGCTGAAGGCGTTCGCGCCCAGCCTGCGGCGTCTCGTCATCGACATGCCGCTGCGGCAGCTGTACCCGGACGAGGACCGGCGCGGGGTGCGGCGGACGCTGCGCGACGGCTTCGAGGCCCTGGCAGGGCTGGAGGAGCTCACGAGCATCCGCGACGAGCTGTTCCTCGCCGTCCACCCGGACCGCAGCCGCGGCGAGCGGCCGGTATGGGCGACGTGCTGGCCGAGGCTGCGCCGCCTGGCCCTCTACAACCAAGACCTCTCCGGGGCGGACATCTGGCACCACATGTGCCGGCATCCAAGCCTCGAGATGGCCGTCTTCGCCCGGCCCGACATGGACCAGGACGCCCTCCCGGGCTCCTTCGACGTCAAGAGCGCCTGGTTCGACGCCTGCCGGAGCACGCAACTGGCGGGGAAGCAAGCGAGGGAGGGCATCACGCTCGTCTTCGTCGACTGCGGTCCGCTGCAGCCGTCGTTTGGCGTCCTGGGGAAGCTGTGGCGCGCCATGGACCCGAAGCACGCCGTCCGCGTCCTGCTCGCCGATGTGCCGCCATCGTCGAGCGGGGGTCGAGACGAAGAAGACTGCGCGGATCCCATCTCGCTCACGCAGGCCTTCTTGGTGCGCCACGGCCTGCGGGGCTCCCTGTTCGACGAAGCGGCCATGGCAGTGCGCCCAGCCGTCGGCGACGACTGACGACGCGTGGCCCGCGACGAGTAGCGCTGGCGGAATTCCAGAAGCTGAGCATCACGAGGCGGCGGGCAACATGACAATATCCCTACTACAAGTACGGCTGAAGGATGGTGATGTTTCTTCACCACCGTCTGCCGTCATCTGCCGTCTTCCGGGCCGCGGCAAGTCTTTGCCGTACGCGTCATCTACTTCGCAGGGCCGCCCGTTGCGCGCCGGGCCGGAGGAAGCCCGTCTCAGGCCGTCGCCTGCACAGCCACGGACCCGGCGGCTGCAGGCAATCTTTCTGGCGTATCACTGCGTCTCGAACCCGTGCCTCGTCTGGTGTTGTATGCCCCCTGCGGCTGAAGTCGACGTCTCTTCACGGAACACTTGGCACGAAGCAGTCGCCGGCTTACGCGTTCGTCGCTTCGTATCGGGCCAATTGCGATGCTGGCGCGATGCTCGGTGCCGGCCAGGGCCTGCCGTGCCCCGGGGGGGGAGACGAATGATCTCCTCACCTCAGCCGTGGAGGCGCAGCCCGAGGACTCTACGTTTCCAAGGTCAGGTCTGTGCCTGGGCATTGGAACAGCCGGGGTACCAAGACGGGACGGCAAGTTTGGCTGCTCCGCGCCAAGAGCTGCGGTCTTACGGGCGGAATGCTTCCATGACGATGATCGTGGGGATACCACTTGACGTTTTCAGAGGCAGAGAAAACAAAGAGAGTCTGGGAGCGCGACAGATCGGGGGGCGAAGACATAGAGAGGCTAAAGTAGATCATGGTGAGAAGGGATGACGGCTTGTGGCGATGCTCATGCCTTCTACCCGCCGAAGCCGAGTCAGCACGAACGGCGCTGATCCAGACGGAGAGCAGCCGCTTGGCCCCTGCTGTCATCCCTGGTCGGTATCGGGGCGCAGGCCAAAAAAAGAAAGGAAAAAGAAGAAAAGAATAGAAAAAAAAAAGGCAGGATCCCAGTCAGCTCGGGCCATTCCAGTGCCCATCATCATGGCAGACGCACGGGGCATAAGTGGCAGGGTGACATCGTTCGGCGTCTGTTTTTCCCACCGCCCCCCGTTGCTGCGCAGGAGGCCCGATCCATGGAGAGCTGGTTTGTACGGTCTTGGCGTGCTATGGCGAATATTGTTGTTGGCATATCGCTGTACATGACTATCGTATACGCCGAGTGACGCAGGCTAGGCGCCGAGTCGTGAGAGCTAAGCGTGAGCATACGGATGAACTTTGACGTGCTGTACAATCAATGTACGTAACCACAAGGTCGGGCACGAGACAACCAATTACATCAACCGTCTTTTCTTTTCCTCCTTGTCTCTGCCCTGTGCGCGCGGATCGGCGAAGGGGTGAGAAGAGAGGCTGACGACGGCCCAGCCCCCCCCTGAGTTGTCCAGCCCTGAGCTGGCGGGTCATTGGGCCGTGCTTCTTTGCCGCCGTGGCGACGCGCGTGCCTCGCAGGCCGTTGAGCATCTTTGGCGGGCGGGCGGCTGCGAGGGCGGACAAAGACGAGCCTGGGCGTATCAAAGGGTGGGCGGGCTCGCCAGCTGCGGCAGTCCCCGGCCCTGCGCGCCAGCTCTTATTGTATGTATATATGTATGTGTATGTAGGTACGTACGTGCAGTATGGATGGATCTGTATGGCCGGCCACGTACGAAGAGCGTACGTGCATATGTATCGCCATACATACATACACGCGCACGTCTACGCGGCAGGGGAGGGAGGGCAGGCGGGAGAGGTGCAGCCCGTGGGAGAGGCGTACCAAGGGCGAGGGAGAGAGTGCGAGAGAGAGAGAGACGTAGTGCGAGAACGAGGAGGAGAGACGTCGATTCGCCGCCTGTGCTCGATGCTTCATCCGCCTGTCTCAAATGAGCCCCCCTCCTCCCTCCTCGGGCACTGCGCCGCGGCGGACGGCACACACGATACGTACGTGGATATGCCCGAATACTGCGTCCAGGCAGGTCTGCGAGTGCAGAGACAGGGGGGGGGGGGAGGAGGCAATGGGCTGGCTGATGCTGACCCTGGCCTGAAGGATGTCTCCTCCCACACACACACGCACACATGCCATGCTGCATACATTACTACGCTCAACTCTTGACGGAGATGATGGGCCAGGTGAGGTGAAATTGCCTGCATGCAGGGCCCCCCTGGATGTTCGACACAAGATCTCCGGGAGCTTTGTCTGTGTCTCTCGGGCGTGAGCCGTCGACTTTCTGCTTTGTCCGCACCCTCCTTCATAATCCCTCTACTTCCTCCCCTCTCTCCCCCTTTCTCCTGTCTCCTGCGTTCGAGTGGAGTGTCTTGCCCGACTGCCTGCCCGCCCTTGCCTGATATCCCACCGGTCTGTCTGCGCCTGACAACCGGTTCGAGCCGCGATCCCCTCGACCGACTCCCGAAACTCCAGAGCGGAGGAGGAGTGGTGGAGGAACCGACGAGGACGAGGACGACGACGACGAGGACGACGACGACGACGACGACGCTGGCCGTCCCGACGAGGAGCTTGCTTGTTGCGGGCGCGCTACAGTGTGTGTAAGAGACGGGAAGAGTGAGGAAGTGAGAAGAAAAGAAAAGAGAGAGAGTGCGTGTTCGGAGGAAACAGAGAGAGAAGGAGGAAGAAGAGCGAGAGGGGACGAGGGAAAACGACCTGGGTCGACGACGCCCGGATGGCGACACGGTCGTCCTCGTCGTCATGGGCCGCCACGGCCGCCACGGTCCTGGTGGCCCTGCTGGCCGGGCCGCTGGCCGATGCGTCCTCGTCCCCGGCGGCAACGACGGGCGGCGGCGTGAGCTTCCCCTCGGCCGGCAGCGGGGACGGCTTCCTGGCGGTGCCGGTCGGGACGGTGGCGCGGCCGGCGCGGACGGCGGCCGGAGCCAAGGGCAAGCGGGCCGGGCGGGCGGTTGAGGCGCACCTCGACAACATGGCCTTCTTCTACGCGACGGAGGTGCAGATCGGGACGCCGGCGCAGCGGGTGACGGTGCTGGTCGACACCGGGTCGAGCGAGCTGTGGGTCAACCCGGACTGCTCGACGGCGCCGTCGGAGGCGCAGTCGCGGCAGTGCGCCGGGTTCGGGCAGTACGAGCCGGAGCGGTCGCGGACGCCGCCCGAGGGCCCCTTCGGGCACGAGACGATCAACTACGGCGACCCGAGCGACCAGACGACGCAGACGTCGGTCTCGATCCGCTACTACCGCGACACCATCGCCTTCGGCGGCGGCGGCGCGGCGCGCGTCGTCAACCAGACGTTCGGCGTCGTCGCCCGCAGCCGCGGCCAGTCGCAGGGGATCCTGGGCCTGGCGCCGACGCTCCGGGGCGGCGCCCACGGCCGGGCGCCCTACAGCCTGGTGCTCAACAGCATGGCGGCGCAGGGCGTCATCGCCAGCCGCGTCTTCTCGCTCGACCTGCGGCGGTCGGACGCGGACAAGGGCGCCGTCATCTACGGCGGCGTCGACCGAGGCCGGTTCGCCGGCCGGCTCGAGCGGCGGCCCATCGTGCGAGGCGTCCAGGGCGAGCACCGGCTGGCGGTCGAGCTGACGACGGTCGGCGTCAGCCTGCCGGGCCAGCGGCCGCAGAACTTCGCCGTCGCCGGCGACGACGCCAACGTCATGCTCGACTCGGGCACCACCGTCTCGCGCATCCACCCGGCCGTGGCGCTGCCCATCCTCGAAGCGCTCGAGGCCCGCGACGACGGCGAGGGCTACTACCGCGTGCCCTGCGCCGCCGCCCGCGCCGCCGCCGGCACCGTCGACTTCGGCTTCGGCCCCAAGACGATCCGCGTGCCCTTCCGCGACTTCATCCTCGACATGGCCGGCGACGCCTCCGTCTGCTACGTCGGCATGGTCCTGACCACCGACCAGCAGATCCTCGGCGACTCCGTCCTGCGCGCCGGCTACTTCGTCTTCGACTGGGACAACGGCGCCGTCCACATCGCCCAGGCCGCCAGCTGCGGGCCCAGCGACATCGTCGCCGTCGGCTCCGGCCCCGACGCCGTCCCGTCCGTCGCCGGCCACTGCGGCGCCGACGCCGGGCCCGCCGACGCCACCGTCACCGGCAAGGTATACTGATCCTTTTTTCTTTTTTTTTTTTTTTTTGCCTCCTT
>NJEV01000075.1:1660-43414 GCA_002591385.1 Cordyceps sp. RAO-2017
CCCGTCGCTCCGGCCGGGTCGCGAAGACGGAACGCCGCTGGGGGTGGGCGTGCCTTGAATCGCGGCTGGGTTTCAGTCCGCGCGCGCGTATCGCCAGGCTTGCGAATCCCCAATCGCGCCCGACGGAAATCGAGGCGCGACAGGACCGGATCTGATTCGCCGCCGGTCGACAGACGAGGAGAGCTAGGTCGGCCGTTGCATCGGTCGCAGTCGCAGCGTTGCTCCGGCATCCAGATAGTTTGAGGTCCAAGGCAAGGAGACGGCTAGGTTCCTGGGCGACTGCGCACTAGCCTATCTCGTTACCCGCCAACCGCCTCCCCCGCCACCTTGGGGAAAAAAAAAACGCCTGATCGACCACGTTCTGCCTTTTTTTTTTTTTTATTTTCTCCCTCTCTCCGACTCGGTCAGTCCTTGGGCAACCCCGGATTCGTTTCGGATTTTCCCCGCCGGTCCAAATCCAGCTTCGACAGCATCGCATGCCTGCTGTACAATACAATACGATACACTCGTACAGTGGAAGCAGCGTTCGCGCAGTCTGGGTGGCCTGGCGGCAGACAGAGGCGTCTTACGTCATGCTAACGCGCCAGCCCTTGATCCAATGGCTGGAGCCGCGGAGTAGCAAAGCATCCGTCCCGCCATGAAACGTTGGATGGTCACGTCACCAGGCTTGAGGCAGCCCGTTCGTATCTGCCTCAGCGACACAGGCCCCAGCCACTTGTCCTGGGAGAGAGGCGAGGTGGGACGGGCGCGATGAGGCAAGGCATGTGATTGTCGACCGAGTTCGGACCTGCCAAGGCCAGTGTGCGGCCTCCTCGACGACGTAATCACACCGCCCCGTCAGCCTCGACTCCTACCATCGTCACCTTTCGCTTCTGCCTACTCCAGCCTCCTCCTACCTTCTGCCACTCTTCTGTCCCTCTCACCCATCCGGCGAAACATCGCCCAGCTACACTCGCCTTTCCCGAGCCCTTTTCTCTCCTTCTTTCATCTTCATCTTATCTTTATTTTCAACATTTTTTCTACCTACGCCGCCCATCTTCGGACCGGAACCTCGTCATCATGGGTGTCGCATCGACGGTCCTCCTCGTGCTCGTCACCATCCTCTGTAGGGCCTCTGTCGTCGCGCGGGGCCCGAGCGTGTTTGCTGACCTGTCTCGCAGTTCCCCCCGCCGGTGTCTGGGCCGTGGCAGGCTGCGGAATGGGTTCGTGGCGGACGGCGGATGCGCGTGCCGGAGACAAGGGCGGCCTGCTAATGTTCGTCTAGACCTCTTCATCAACGTCTGCCTGACCCTGCTGGGGTACATACCCGGGCACCTGCATGCCTTCTACATCGAGTACGTCTACTACGATCGTCGCGAGCAGGCCCACGAGGGCCGTTTCCCAACCGGCCCTGCCCCGGGCGTCTACTCGGACAACGTCCAAACCGGCGGCCAGGGCTACGGCACCATGGCCGCGCAGCCTGTCGCCTAGACACGGGGGCGCCCCGCGCAATGGTAGACGAGGCCCGAGGCCGTCGAGGGGCCCGGTGGTCGAGGGCAAGGCCAAGCAAGCAATCTCTTGTATGTCCGAGAGCTTGGATGGCGCAGGTGGCCTGTTTGTTAGCGACGACGCGGTGACGATAACTTGGCTTTACTTTGCTGCCCCCGCCTCCCTTGTCTGTCCTCGCTTTCTGTCTCGAATCCATTTGCGCCGTCATCTCCTTCGTCCCGACCCGAGGGGGGGAAGGGGTAAGAGCTGGGGGAGGACGGCTCGGCGGCCAGTTTGCAGCGTCGACTGAGCCAGAGCTGAGCTGGCCTCGAAGTGGTTATCCCACCAGCTGGGTGATTGTCGGCGTATCAGAGCAATCTTGTCCCTTCCTGGCCCCCATCCTCTTCTCGTCGAGAGGGGTCAGAAAGGCGAGAGGCTAAGAGACAGGCGGAGGGGGCGGGGGCGGGCATACGCGGTCGGCATTAGCGCCCATCCGGCAGCGCCTTGCACGCACGAGCTCGCATTGGGGGGCTGCCAACTCATTCGCTAAGCTCCTGTCACGCTCGACGAGCGAGCGGCAAGTCCATGTCTCTTGTCTGGCTGCCGGAGGCTGGTGTCTCATCTGAAGAGCTGTGGCCTCGCTGAAGGCTGACGAACGGAACTGGACCGAAGCCGGCATGGCGAGAGAGGGAGTCTGGATCACCGGCTCGGGACGCTCTCCCACAGCGAGTCGAATGTACAGACACAAGTCTGCACCTCTGTCTAGGTATGCCGTGGCTCCCTCAGAAGCAATTCTCCAGGCAGGCCAGCACGACCCCTTTTCTTTTCCGTCCTTCTTCTCTCCTTTCTTTTCCTCTTGCCACGTTCTCTTCCATCTTTCTTTTCTTTCTTCTTCTCTTTCCGCCCTCTTCCCAATCATCCGTCCTGGGCACACGGCCCAGACGACCCGTCGACCGTCAAGTAGAGCCGGGACACGTTGTCGAGCCTCAGTTGCCCACCACACGCCACCCCCCTACCCAGCATGTCCCACACATTGTCCTGTTCGTGGTCGTAGTTGGTCGAGGGCCGACCAAGCATCGGCCGCCGCCTTGGTTCTCGACAGCGCGCGCGGGCTTGGAGTCGACGGCAATCCGCCAATCGGCGCGGCACACGCCAGCGGCTCGGGAGTGATTTAGAGTCTGCGTGCATGATGTGAAAAAAAAAAAGAAGTCGAGTAGAATTGTCCATGGTAGCCAGTTTGGTAACGTGGAGGTAGCTGTCGGGGCTGGACAGTGTGGACAGTGCGCGCGATGAGCATGTGACCCGGGGAAGTGCTAGCCTGCTAGGTGGTAGCCCCTGGGAAGACACTGCCGATGGACTTCCCAGGTGCCGCTGGAGAGTAGGTAGTGCCTAGCGTCGACGACTCACGGTGCCGGGCCCTAGCGGTACAGTACGAATGATGACCGAGATACGGACCAAGGCACCAGAAGGAACAAGAGTGCTGCTGATCGCCCCCATCACGTCCGCCCCCCCCCCTCTCATCACTCTCTCCCCCCCGCCCTCTCCTCTCCCCCGCTGTCTCTCTCTCTCGTTATCCGCCGCCTCTCTCCTCGCCATCACCAGTTTCCCCATCTCTCTCTCTCTCTCCCTCGCTCTCTCTCTCTCTGCGTCTCTTGTCTCTTCGCCCTTGGTCAGCGTACACATGTACGACGAGGTACCTCCGTCTTATCTGCAGGCTCCGTTCGTCTCCTCGCCCGCGCGCGCCGACCCCTTGCCAGCCCCGGCCATCGCCGGCCTTTCGTCAACAGCCACGACACCAACTCATGCAGCCACGGCCACGTTTCAATCAAACTCGCCATCGTCGCCCTGCACGCCGGCGCCAGTCGCCTGCCGACGCCCCTGGCCCTCTCGGCCTCGCGACTCCCTCGCCTCTCCCCAATCCCCACCGCTCGCTGCAGACCGTCTCTCGTCTCCCTTACCTCTCGTCGCCGCTTACCCTTTCGCCCCGACTTTGTATACGCCCGTCGTGGGCGTAGCCCTCGAGCCTCGACACCCGCCGCTCGAACCCTCTCTTCTCTGCCCAGCCAGCGCCTGCTCGGGTCCAAGACCCTTGCGAGCCACGACGAACGCTGCAGACGCCGGCGCGGCCGCTTCCGAGCCGCTGCCCCGACGCCCCCGCGAGCCGACTCCCTCCATGCCCTGTTGTTCCCCGACACCCGGCCTGTTTATATGACACCGATGCCTCTCGACACGCCTCCGTCCGCCATGTCCTCGCCCTCCGCCGCCGCTTCTCATCCCTCGTCTCGACGCAGATTCCCTCCCTCCGCCACCTCCTCTACCCGCCGCTCCACCAATCCCCGCTGGGACGCCTTCCCCTTTTCCCTCAACCGACCGCCTCGAGCCAACCCGTCGTCGACGAGTCTCGTGCCCTCCACCGCCGAGGGCAAGCCCATCCCCCTCGACGACTCCACGGCCGAGCACCGCACCTTGGCTCTGCGCGAAATCAACAGCCACTACCCCAGCCGCCATCGCTACACCAAGTCCAGCGGTGCCCAGAGCAGCACCTACTCGGAGCCCGTCATTGTCCGCAGTTATCACCCTCCCGCGCCCGGCCGCCGTCTGAAGTCGTCGATCGGGCCCGGCCCCACTGCCGGCCCCGCCGCTTCCGGATCCGCCCTCGGCTCTGACGCCAATGAGGCCGGCGCCCTCGTCGCCCGTGCCCTGCCCCTTTCCCGCAGAGTCGGCTCCGCAAGAAACAGCATGTTGGGGACCATGGTCCGCGTCCGTGCGGGCAAGGCGCCCGCGCCCGAAAGCCAACAAGAAGCTCGGCTGCCGCCGGTAGAGGCCTTCAGCTTCAAGAGCTTCATGGCCAACATGGAGCAGCACGGTGGCGGCGACGATCTCAACGCCGATCTGGATCGCATCGCCGAGATCTGCGCCCGATCTCGATACTCGCTGAGCAACCAGTACGAAGTTCACTACGCTCCCCACGGCTCCGGCGCATCCTTCTTGGCAGCGACGCAACACCCTCATGAAGGACAGGGACCGACCCTGCAGGTGGTCTCGTCGGACGACGAGCGCAACATGAAGCGACAGAGGAGAAGGCGGCAAGCCGGGCGCAGGAACAGCCGGGCCATGGGCACGCTCGAGACAATCATGTCGTCCAGTCGGTCTTCGGACGAGGAGACGGCCAAGAAGAAGAAGAAGTCGGCGGCGGAAATCGCCGAAGAAATCCGTGGGCGGGCCACGCGGAAGGAGTCTGGTTCCCCGTCACCCTCGGCATCCTCTCCCAGCAGTCCCGAGGGAGAAGCGCCACCGGACGAGGCGTCCCCCTCCAAGGCATGCGCGAGGAGGCCGTCGGCCTCGCTGGCACTCATCGACGGCCCGCGACACAACGGCGCAGCGGCGGACGCGCACGGCTCGAGGCCGTCGATGACGGGACTCGTCGGCGAGCCAGCCCTACCGCAAGCCTCAACCAGCCACCTCGAGCTCCGAACAGGTCCAGAGCATGGGCACAGTGCCGACGGCATCAAGACGGCTCCGGCCCCGCCCTCGGGCGGCAGCCAGCCCACGGCCAGGGGCTCCATCCCCCCGATCCGGGAGCCCGTTGGGTCGGAGGCTGGCCTGCTGCGTGTCTTGGGCAGTTGGATCCCGTGGGGGCTGCCCGAGCGGCAGGGGGGCTGCGCCGAGGGCAGCCTTCGCCACCTGTTGAAGTCGGCAGAGCAAGGCAAGGGCAAGGGCGCCGCGAGGGTTCCGTGAAGGAAGAGGACGGACAATAGGCGCATAGGGCAAGCGGGCACGTTTGAACCATCCTCATGCTTGAGAGCAGCCGCACTGGCCAGAGCGATACCGACGCGCCTGCAGAATCAGACGCGGCCATGCAGCTACGAGACATGACTTGGGGCGGGCCGCCACTGGACGAGCCGCCGCGCGGGAGCGGGCGATGGATGCGGTAGAGGAATCTTAGCAGTACAAGCCTGTCTAGGGGACAAAAAAAAAACTGAACTGCCCGGCGCCGAGCGTGCTTGACGGGACGGCGCGGGACGGCCGCCCCCCCTCCTCGGCGACGTCTCCGACGGAAATGCCCTCGCGGCGGCGGCGCCTCGTCCGCGGACTCAAAGCGCTGTGTCGAGGCGCCCGCTCGCGAGCCCGCGTCACGCGCGCGAAGCCGTCCGCAGACGCTCCACGCCAAGGGACGAGCAGGGCCGGGACCGGGGCGGAGCGAGGATACGCGAGGGGCCTGCAGAGCGACGGGGCAACACCGACTGCGGGCCGTGACGGGGCCGGGACCCGTCTTCCTGGGGCCGGCATGCGACGACGATGGGAGGGGAGAAAAGAGGCCGAGTCTCGGCGTCGCGTGCCGCATTACCAGCCAGCCCGGTGGCCGGCGCTACAGACGAGGAAAACGTCGTACAAAGCGCTTCCGTCCCTGCTGCCAAACTCTATCAGGTGCCAATGCCCGCCCTGCCGACGTGGATCCGTCCGGCCCGTACAGGACAACTTCGCCATGCGTCGTGACATGTCGTAGGTATGTTTCCCCGGTCTCCCCTGCCCGTGTCGGCCCCTCGACTTGCGCCCCGCCACTCCCCCCCGAAGACGAGCAAACGCTACGCCGACTTGTCCGCGTGAACCCGCTTCGTCTCCCTGTCCCGGCTTGGGCCCTCCGGGCCGCGCTTCTTGTCCTTCTCCCGCGACGCGTCCTTGGCCGCCTTGCGGGCCTCGCGTTCCCGGCGCTCGTTCTCCTTTCGGAGCGCCTTCGACTCGAACTCGTGCCACTCGCCGTCGATGTTTGCGAGTCTGCAGGCGAACCCCGCGTCAGCGTGTTGTGCCCACGGCCAGAGAGAAGAGAGAGGGGGGGGGGGAATCAAGGTGGGTGTCTCTGTCTCTACTTACTCCACCGCCTGTCTCGGCATGGGTTCCTCGGAGGTGAAGTACGGATGCTGCAGGGCCTCGGCCGCCGTCGGCCGCTTCACCGGATCGTAGCAGAACATGGACAGGAGCAGGTCGAAGGCGGCGGGTGTCACTTTGCCGCGATATTTTTCCGCAAACGCGCTCCTCCGCTTGGCAGTCGGTCGGAGGAGTTCGAACCAGGCCATGTCAACGAGTCCGGGCCAGTCTTGCCGGTTGGGCGTCCCGAGGACGTTGTAGATCTTGTCCAGCTGGCTCAGCTCGGTCCCATCTCCGGCGAAGATGGCGTGCCTGGTGAATATCTCCACCATGACACACGCGGCGCTCCAGATGTCGACCGCTGCCGTGTACTGCGTTTCGCCCAGTAGCAGCTCGGGCGAGCGATACCATATGGTGATGACCCGGTTGGTGTAGTCCAGCTGGTGGCGCTTTGCGTAGAAGCGAGCCAGTCCGAAATCTGCAAGCTTCAGTATTCCCTCGTTGCTCACCAAGATGTTGGCGGCCTTGATGTCCCGGTGGAGGACCCCTCTCGTGTGAAGGTAGTCGAGGCCCTCGAACAGCTGCTTTGCCAGGTGCTTCTTCTGAGACGGCTCCAGCTTGAAGGATGGATGGTTGAGCAGGCCTGTCAGGTCGTGAGACAGATACTCGAACACCATGAAGCAGTCGTTCTTTTCCACCATGACCTCCTGGAGATTGACAATGTTGGTGTGCCGGAGAGACTGCAGCAGCTTGATTTCTCGAACAGCCGTCACGGGGAAGCCGTCTCTCTCGCCCTCCATGCGGATTCGCTTCAAGGCGACGAGGCCCTTGGTGTAGACGTTGAGGCCCTTGAAGACCTTGCCGTACGTCCCCGACCCGACCACCGACTCGTTACCCGGCTTCCTGAAGAAGACTGAGTCAGACGCGGCTTGGTCGGGCGACAGACGCGGCCGCGGCCGAGGCCGTCTCTCTATCCTCTTGACTTTGCGCATTCGCGGGCCGGGCCTCGGGGCTGCCGGTGCATTTCTCAGATCCGGCCTCGGCCGAGCCGACGCCGGCTCTGTCGGTGCACTGCTGGGAGGCTCGCGGTCGCGGCTGAGAGGCTCACGATCGCGGCTGAGAGGCTCGCGCTCACGGCTGGGAGGCTCGCGCTCACGGCTGGGAGGCTCCCGCCCACGGCTGGGAGGCTCCCTCTCACGGCTGACTTTCGGTTCAAGTTCTTTCTTCTGCGGAATCGCGTTGAACTTTTGCGAGATCTCGGGTTTGGGTGCGGTAGGCGTCGGTTTCGACGACGGCTTGAAGGAGAAGCTGAACTTGCCCGAGGTGCCGGGCTGGGACTGTGTCGAGTTGAATCCCGAGGGCCGAACGGTCGACGGAGCAGGGGCCGCCTCCCGTTTTTTCACTTCTGAGGCCTCTTCAGCCGGGGCCTTTGGCGGTTCGCCCGAACCCTGCTCAGCGGCCGCGGCTGCCGAGTCGGACAGTTCCTTCTTGTCGTCGTTGGCGGATCCGTCTACGACGCTCTGGCGTCTGCCAGCTGCATCGTCAGGTGAAAAGTCGTGACCCCTGTGCGACGGGGCCGCTTGCTTGGGGGGGCCCCAGTGCGAATTCTGCGAGCTGGATCCACGGTAACTACCTCGACCGGAGAACGAGTTGCCGCGAAGACTGCCGCCTCGATCGCCCCGATAGCCTTCCCGGTAACCGCCGTGTGAATAAGGCTGCGATTGGCCAGCCGCGGCAGAATAGGAAGGGGAATGCGGATGGTGGGAGTGGTAGTGTTCAGATGGGCCGTTGGGCGCGCTGTAGTTTCCATGGCCCTGATGGTATTGGGGGGGGTATTGGCTTGTGTCCGTTAGCAGCGGTAACAGCGTGTCTCGAATGTCGGGTCACATACTGCTGGGGGGAATACTGGCCGCCCCAACTCCCTCGATACGGCCCATACGGCGACACGGACGGCGAGTTCTGGTATGAGCCGCCGCGGGGTGGCGACTGAGAGTAGCCCTGTACATCGCCGCCGCGGGGCTCGCTACTGTAGTAAGATTTGTGAGCGTATACCGAGCTGTTTCCAGCCCTGTAACTGCTCCGCGACGCCATGTCGTCCTCGAAGTCGGAGCGCGAAGAAAAGTGAGGCTCGGCGGACAGCTCCCGGCGTCTGGGGTCCCGGTAGGCCGGGGGGGACCGCGGCGGTGCTTGCCGGTATAGGGGCCGGCGGTCGGGCTCGGCGCCAGAGTAGTCCTGCGGAGCGGCGCCGTAAAGCTGAGCCGGCCGACCGGGACGCGGCGAAGGAGAGAGCGGCCTGTGGCTGGGCTGGCGGTGGCGGTCTAGCGCTGGCGACGGACTCCGCGAGAGGGGAGGTGGGCCGTGCCTTGTCATGCGCAGCTCTCGCGACGCAGTGTGTCTGGGAATCAAGTCGTGACGCGTGGGGGACCTGGAGAAGGAGGCTCGTTTGTGGCGAGAGTGCGTGTCCTCGGATCGCGTTGGCGACTGGTACGAGTGCGGGTGGCGACGGTATGGCGGATCGGGGCGATCGTGGGGCGAGATTCGACGGCGTTTCCTCGAGTCGGTGTCTCGTGAGTGGCCTCGATCGCGTCGGGACGGACTGTGGCCCTTCTTGGACCGCTTCCGATGGCTGTGGTCGGGCGAATGGCTGGTCCCCCTATATCGCTTCGTCGACGGCGGGGAGCTGGGGACGTCGCGTTCCCGGCTGCGGCTGTGTCGGGACGGCTCCTCGTCCCCTGGCTCGGGATACCGCCCTTTGCCTGCACGGTAGCGAGGTATCAGGTCCTCCGCCTCGGGCTCCCGACGCACAAACTCGGACGGTCGATGTCGAGGGCGATCTCGGCTGCGATCGCGGGAACGGTGACGGTCGAGCGAGGCCTGCACTGGCCTGGGGTGACGATGATGGGCGCCAGGGCTTCGTCGGGCATCCCGGTTGAGAGATCCGGGTCGATCCGAGGATTTCAGCCCTCTGCCTGACCGGGCCCGTTCGCCGTGGTCATCACTTCCTCCGACGTCTTCCATGGCAGCATGTCGACGGCGACGTGGAGGCTTTGGCAGATCCATCACGCAGCGAGATACCCCAGTACAATAGAGTTTTAGCGCCTGGTGAGTAAATCGCCGCACCTTAGCCGAGGCGACTAGGGGATTTGCAAGCAGAGTCCCGCTGAGCCCCAGCGCCCGCCCGAGCTGTTGTGAGGGCGGCCGGCAGAGCAGTGCGGCGGCAAACCCTGAGTGGCGCCCAAAGGAAAAAAAAAGGGGGGAAGGGGAGGGGGAGAAGGGGGAAAGGATGAAAAGAAACAAAAGCAAGGAAGCAGGCCGAAGATGAGAGAAGGTGTCGGCAGGAAAGGGCATCGGCTCCTCGCGACGGCCGCTCCAGTTCCGCAGCGCCGTCCCCTCCGAGCTGCGAGGTATTGCTGTCGTCCTCGAGGCTGAAGACGTCCGGCACAGGCAGGCTATGGTGGCCGCTCGTCTCCGGCGCACTGCAAGGCTCCCGCCATGCACGGCGGTATCCCGTTGCGAGACAGCCTCGCGAGCCCTGCCGGTGAAACGCCAACCGGCGAGGCATCTGTTCCGATCCAGCCGCCAGGCCCGTCAAGGCAGGCAGACGCGGGGCTTGCACGCTGCGTGTGAAGCACTACATACGAATCCTCGCGGATCATTTACGGATTTCTCTCCACCCACGCAATTCTTCGCCGTGCGGCAGGGGAGGGTCCTGTCCTTGCCCAAAATGCACTGCGCCGTCGTGGCCGCCGTCGTCTCCGTTGCGAGCCCAGGCCCAAGACGCTGTAGGCGCTCTGTGACAACGCTCCGCCGGTCAACAGTTTGCACGCATCAGCAGCTTGGGGCCAGGTTGTGCGAGAGAGCCCGATAAGGCGTGAGCTCAGTGGGCGATATACAAAGCTCGCGCAGAAGTCCGCAAGGGTGCTGCGTAGATTGGGCGGATCATTAGGCTTGGCGCGGCCTTCTTCGCCTTGCTGCAAGCGTCGTCGTATCCTTCCGGCAGCACCTCTGTAGCCGTCGCTGGTGATGAAGGCCATGGCGGAAGCACGGAGTTGATGATAAACCTGGCCGAGTTTGCGTGGCCGAGTAGTACCACAAAGGCTGCAAGTCCCGCGGTTTTCAGACCAGAATTTCACCTGGATGACGTCGCAGCTTGGTGTCAATGTCAATGTCGCTGTGTAGCGGCTTTGGGCGAAGACACGGTCGGGGGCGGCAGCGTGAATTGACGGGCGGCAGGCGCAGCGAAGGCACGGGTCATGCTGCAACGCGTAACGCGGGTCGTTGAACTCGTAGGAATCGCCGGCTATCCCTGGATGCGTCGCAGAGCAATCAGGTCATGATCCAGGCCCTGTCGCGCTGGCGATGCGTTGCCGTCGGCGGAGCCTCGTGGGCGGAAAAAAAACGCATACGTGGCCGGTTAGGGGCTGTATGGTGTGCCGGCCCGTGAGGCACACGACGGCCGCTACAACGCCATGAGGCCAGCATATCGGGAGCGCCGTCTTCGCGAGCCCCAGACGTTTGTCGCGATGGCGCTTCACATCACCTAGACATGGCGGAGGGCCTGGTGTTGGTGCGAGAGAGTCGTTCTGTCACGGGCCTTGAAAGGAGGCAGGGCCGTGATCCGGGTAAAATGTCGGGCGCTGTGCGAGCCGAAACAAGATCGAACGCTAGGACCCCGTCACGTGATGGTCGCGTGCAACCGGCTCCGGCTCCGGCATACCGGGCTGGTAGTGTAAACTTACCTTACTAAGTCACGTACCTAACTGAAAGTGACGACTCCCTCGTGCCGCTATGCCTCCATCACCGGCCCAAGGACCAAAAGGGGACACGACGGGCATGGTAATCTCGGGGCTAGACTCTGTCTTCCGGCTGGAAAACACCCCCTCCCAGCCTCTCCCACGTCTGCAAAATCCGCTTCCGGGGTAGTTTTGCCGAGGCGCCGCGCTTTCGCAGCTTGTCACCACCGACACTTTTCTTGCTGATAGCTGTCCCCACCAGCTCCCACGACCTCCTACCAGGCTCTGATCTCATACTCTCCATCTAGTACACTTTCACGAACTCTTATTTAGCTGCTAACGTCGATTCCTCCGGCACGGCTTGTGCGGTTCGGGCTGCATTCCCTTCGACCAAGGATAGGAAGCAAGCAGCTAGCTATATTACGCTATATTACGAAGCCACCCCACCCCTCTGCCCTCTTGGCCTCCCTCTTCCCCCGAGCCCGAGCAGCTTCGTAGCCTACCTGCCTCACCTCGTCTTCTCCGACTCGTATCGTTTGTTCCAATTGTCTCATTGTTCACCCCGACGCCTCCGTTCAGGGTCTCCGACATTGCTTCTCAACGCCTGAATTCCCCAGACGGTCTCGCGTCGCCATCACGGCTCGTTCATCATGGAGTGGCTAGGCATGGCCAAGATCAACTACACCCACGCCCCGACCCCAAGGCCTATCAAAGAGAGGGACGGGAGCGAGACGGATCTCCTCAAGATCATTGAGAAGAACACGCCGCCATGCACTCTGAACCCTTGGCTGTTCAACGGCCATCTCCAGACCATGTGGACGGCCACGAAGCCTCACGGCCCAAAGGTCTACTATCGCCGCAAGGTGTTTGAGTCGGACGAAAAGGCCTTTGGAGGATCCTTTGCCGTCGACTTTGCCGTCGAACCGTTTGAGGGCAACGACCCGACCCTGCCGTGGAGGACGCTCTACTTCACCGAAGACGAGATGAACAACATGGGCTCTAGCGACCGCAAGCCCCTGCTGGTCGTCCTTCACGGCCTGTCCGGCGGCTCCCACGAGGTCTATCTTCGCCACACCATCGCTCCCTTGCTCGAACAGGGCGGTTGGGATGTCTGCGTCGTCAACTCACGAGGCTGCGCCAAGAGCAAGTTGACCAGCGGCATCCTGTACAATGCACGATCCACTTGGGATTTGCGGCAGGTATGTCCGTCCTGCGTTCGAGTCTCCCCGAAATCGAACAGAAAAGGAAACAAGATCAAGACAAGAAAAGGCTGACAAGACGACGGCGCTGTAGGTGGTGAAATGGCTGCGCAAGATATTCCCCAACCGGCCCCTGTTTGGCCTCGGCTTCTCGCTCGGCGCCAACATCCTAACCAATGTAAGTGGCCCAGCTGTCGTACATGCCCTAAAGGCCAGTGAGTAACAGTTGCGACAGTACTGCGGGGAGGAGGGCTCAAACTGCCTATTCAAGGCAGCCGTCGTCTGTTCGAACCCGTACAACCTGGACATTTCCAGCAAGGTCCTATCGAATTCACTCCTCGGCAAAGAGGTGTACCTCCGGACCATGGGAGGTAGGCACAAGCAATAACCGTCTCCGCAATCGTCCTTCAAATGGCTAACTGGTCTTCAGCGACGATGAGAGAGTTGGCGCTGGCGCACAAGAAAGAGCTGGAGCTCTACAGCGACCTGGACATGGCGGCCGTTGAGAAGTCCACATACCTGTTCGAATTCGACCGTCTCGTCCAGTGCGCCCCTCTCCTCTCTCGACCTGGGAAATACCGGCTGACGCGAATATTGCAGGTGCCCAACCTGGGGCTATCCGACCGAGGATGCCTACTACCGCGATTCGTCGTCGACGGACGCCATCTTATCCATCAGGGTTCCCTTCCTGGCCGTCCATGCCACCGATGACCCTGTAAGAAAACCCATCAGTCCTGCACCAGCCACGTAACCCTGATGCCTGTTGCAGATTGCGATCCGCGAGGCGATTCCCTTTGCGGAATATCGAACGAACCCAAGCACGGTTCTGGTCACGACCTCCCTGGGAGGCCATCTCTGCTGGTTCGAATCGGGCGGCACCCGATGGTACCCGCGTCCGGTATGTCCCAACCTTGAGATTACCTATTTGTTTCTTCTCTCTTTCTCTTCAACGGCTGACTCATGCCGTCCAGGTATGCAACTTCTTGAACCACATGGCGTTCAACGTGGATCTGGACAGCGTCAAGCCGCTGGAGGAGCCTCTTGAGGTGAAGAAAATATCGGCGCACAAGGCCTCATACGAGCCTATGCGTCGAAAGTTGCCTGTCGTGTGAGGGCGGAGACACACAACTGGCGACTGAATATCTACCAAACTTTTATTCTTGTCCCTCTCCCCCCCTCCCCCCTCTAGAGGAACAGGGTGGTGCTACAACGACTGTAAAAAAAAAAAAAAAAAAAAGTTCGATGACGACGGCGACCAGAAAACCACGAAGCAAAAAGGTTATCAACTGCAAATCACGGTGAATCTGTGAGACGAGCCATATGTCGCAGTGAATTGCAAACCTGAGCTCCGCCCACCAAACACAGTGTTGTCGCAGAAAGGTTTGGTGTAGATAGGTTGCCCACGTATTTCCGTGTAGAAGATGCCCCAATGGTATTTATTCCCCATGATGAAACACCGAACGCCGAGCAATGCGAGCGTGAAAAGCGAGCGAAGAATGGAAAAGGGCATTCGGTGGCAGGATGAAGAACCATATTGCCCATCAAGTCGATCTGTCACGCAAAAGATACCCTCTTCTTTGGCTTGACGGCCCTGGACCCCGTAGACGTCAGGGTTTTGATCGACTCGTCTTGCCCATCGTCGACTCTGCGCTTTCGCTTCTTCCGCAGCGACTTCTTGGTGTCCTCAAGCTCCGCCTTCCTCTCGGCCTCTTTCTTCTCAGCCTCCTTCTTGCGGGCCTCGCGGATTTCTTCCATCTGGCGGGCCTTGATCATCTTGGACTCGATCTGGCCGTTCTTTTCTGCCTGCACCATGGCGAGGATGGTGCTCATGCTCTCCTGCGGTCCTGACGTCAGCAATCGCACCAGAGGGCCGAAGAGAGGCACCCCATCTCCTCCGCACGGGGAACGACGCGGCGGCCGCGGCGGCATACCGTGTCGTCGACAAAAACCTTGCCCTTCTTCTTGCCCCGGGGACGCACAACGCCGACCGGGGTGACCATGTTCAGCTTCGGGATGCCCAGCTCCTCTTCCGTGTACGTCTTTTTCTTGGGCTTCTTGAGCAGCGCCGCCCTGTTCTTCTCCTTGACCTGCTTCGACGGCGGGGTTCCCTTGGGCTTCCTCGACTTGGAGACGCCGTCGGTGGCGGATCTCTTTGCGCCCGCGCCGGGAGCACCGGATTTGGCGGCCGCGTGCTTGTTCTTGACTGTGCGCGTCCTCGAGGGCCCCATTTCGAAGGCTTTTAGGGGGTGAGATATGACGATGCCAAAGGGTGGAAAGCAATGCCTTGGTCGAGAAAATGCTTCTCTAGGTGTCTGCGAAGCTGGGCACTGGGCTCTTCGTCCTTTTTTTTTTCGCTCTTCCCTGCCTTGACACCAGTATCGATAAGCCCCGCCAGGGACGATACAAACTTACCTAATCGCTCATGAGCTAAGGCTAGGTACATTGCAGGTACCGACTGCGAAAATAGCCGACTTGCGGAGGAGGGACGGTCGAGCGAGCGGCTAGCCCCCAGAGATGTGTAGGTACCTCTTGAAAGGGATAACCAGGACTCGCCGCCTTGTTCTTGGAACAAGCAGCCGACTGCATTTGAATCAGGTTGAAATCGGTTTTGGGAAATCAGGACATAGCTGCCAGTTTGGCATTCAGCAATTATTTCCCTCTGCCACCTGAGGTTATGAAGTGACCTTGGCTGATCGAAGCAAAGTGGCTGCTGTCGGTGACTTAACAGTCGATAGCAGGCAGCCAGATAAGATATGGTTCGACCACTTCAAAATGGTGCGATGTGATTTTTCCATAGCATTGACAGATTCATTGGAAAAATAGACAGAATGAACTACTAACCTAGCTTGGTAGAACGTGCCTGACCGTGATCATCGAGTTGCAGCAGACTCTGAAAGTAACTTGTGACCGGTAGAGGACTCGGGCCTGAATCGACCATTTTTGCTACCTCGGGGTCCTGGCTTCCTAGCCATAGCCGCCCGTAGCCGTCTGCCGCTGCCGCCGGCTGTGTTGCTATCTCTGCCGTATGGACACTTGGCCCACGGTTCATCCTCTTCTAGCTACTAAGGTGGTCCCATATCTGGGCACTCTGCGCTCTTCTCAGTCGTTACCTTGTCCTCTGCCAGCAGTTGGTCCGGTCCGCCTTGGAGGGGAGCCACTGCCTCTTCGACTGGTCTGCCCAGTGGACCTTATTTTTCCCGCCTTTTTTTTTTCAGTGGCTCTTCTATGTTGACGGAGTTGCCCTGCGGGGCTTCAGTTGTCTGGTGCTTGACGGCTCCATGCTCTTTGCTTGTTGCCCTCTCTGGGCCTCCCCAGGTAGCCGGCCCTCTTGTGATGGGCTGTCAGGAATAAACATCGTCCCTGTTAGGGGCCAGCCTGTGCCAAAATCGGATAACTAGGCACTCAGTATCTAGGTCGGTACCTCTCTACCTCTGTAGGCGTCGGCCACTTTTTTTTTGCACCACTACGCCCCCTTGCCAGGCGGTGCCTTGGGCAACTTCCCAGGAGCTGAGGCCGCCTTTGCAACGGCTCAGCGTGTCCACTTGCACAGGCCACCACCAAAAAAGTACCCCAGTACCTCTGTAGGTACAGACGGTGCTTACAGTACACGGCAGCGGTGCCCACCACGGTGGCTGGCGGTACCTCGCAGGTACTCGGCTCATGGTGCTGAGATTTTTCACCACCGCGTCCTGCCATCCTTACCACCCAGACTTGTTGTATTCGTACCGTGCCGCAGAATTTCTTCCTCAACCTCCTCGTCCTCGCAGCAGAAGCCCGAATGATATCTCAGCCCAGCGTCCTCGCCAAGCAGCAATTCCTCGACTCTCTCGCCCTCCTCCTCCTCTTCCAACATCCCGTTGAAATAAAACCTCGCCACGCCATTTCACCTCGTTTCGTGCAGCCGGAATCCATCTCGTCACGCCGCTCGTCCTTGTCCCGCAATCTGCTCGTATCTCCGTCAACAACATCATAATCTAACCCCACGCCCAACTCATACAATCGCCAAAACTTGAATCAAGGGAAAGGAAAAGGCTTCAAGAAACAGGTCTTCTACACATCATAACAAAGCCTGCTGCTCGCCACGCCGTGCCGACTCGCCCTTGCGACGCCGACGCCAGAAGCCGATTCCTCTCCCCGTCGTGGCCCTCGTGAATCCAAGTCGAGGCGTCTCCCCCCCCCGCCGACTCCGAGCCCGTTCGTTATCGAGGCGATCGTAGCAAGGCTTCATGGATACCAACAACCTATGGACTCGTCGCACAAAGTGAGGCGCTTCCCCCCTCACCCCTTGCTACTCCCGTCCCTCCGTCTGCCGCATCGCACGACGGCTAATCTCATGTTTCCTCGCAGCTCCAGCAAGCTTTCCCTCTCGACCTCATCGAACGGGCCCAACGGCGCCTCCACCGGCGACTCCTCCCGCAATGCCTCCTTCTCCAAGCGCCATGCTGCCGAAGTCCCCTCCCAGGGCAAGGCCAGCCCCTTCAACACGCCAGGCGGAGGCCTGGTGTCCCCAACAGGCGGCGCCTCTAGTGCGTTCGGCCTAGGCTCCGGCGCCTTCGCTTCCTTTGGGTCTGCCAAACCGCTCAAGACGCCCGGCAACCCGTTCGATAGTGCGATGGGCTCCGTCGTGGCCAAGACGACGGCGACCAAGGACGGTCCGAAACCCGTGGGTCGGGCGCCCAGCATGGCGTCCATATCCGAAACCAAGGCGTCGGTCCCGCCCGCCGCAGCCCAGATACACCCGCTGAAAGATGCCTGGTCTTTCTGGTACCGCCCTCCCATCTCCAAGGCCCACGGCTTCATCGAGTACGAGAACACGCTGCACGGCATCGCCACGGTCAAGACGGCCGAGGAGTTCTGGCAGATCTATACCCACCTCAAGCGGCCCTCCAGCCTGCCCGTCGTCTCCGACTATCACCTCTTCAAGAAGGACATACGACCCATCTGGGAGGACGACGTGAATCGCAAGGGGGGCAAGTGGGTGGTGCGCATGAAGAAGGGCGTGGCCGATCGATACTGGGAGGACCTGCTGCTGTCCCTCATTGGGGACCAGTTTGGAGACGCGGGTGAGGACGTCTGCGGCGCCGTTCTGAGCATGCGCAACGGCGAGGACATCTTGAGCATTTGGACCCGGACGGACGGCGGCCGGGTGCTGAAGATTCGGTACATCCCCCCCCCCTCGCCCATCGAGGCGTCCCTTCCCGTCGCCACAGCCTCATCGCCTCCACGGCCGCTTATCGCTGACCACTCCTCTTCTGCCGCAGCGAAATCATGAAGCACGTCCTCAACTTCCCGCCCAACACGCGGGTCGAGTTCAAAAGCCACGACTCCAGTATCCAGCAACGAAGCGCCATCGACGAGCAGCGCCGCGAAAAGGCCGGCCAGGGCCAAGGCGACAAGCGCCACGCGACCGGCGCGTCGAGGCAGAGCCACGACTGAGCGGGGCCGCCGCCGCCAGACCCTCAGTCGCCCATTCTCCACGTCTCCCTGCCCACAGCGGCCTTTTTTCCCCCTCCCCGCCCTCCTCGCAGAGGCTACGTGTACACTATGCTGTCGGCCGGAGCGCCTGCTTTTTTGTCTTTCTTGGAACGCGGCGGGGGAAGGGCGCCTCGTTGACCAGGCCGCTCCCGTGAATGCCTCTCTTTGCCTTGAATTTTGTGTGATGAAGAAGTCTGGCTTTCATTGGTGGCTTGGCGAGGCGAGGATATGACACGATCCAGCGGGAAAAGGTGGGGACAGCGAGGGGGGAGAGGGAACAAGGACGTCTACCTTGTCGAGGTAGTAGTCAGGATACGTTGGAAGTGCACGTGGATATGTACTATACAACTTCTTTTTCCCTTGACGGTTCTCAGCGCTGCCGGCGGACGAAGTGAAGAAAAGACTTGGCGCCGCACTGGAGGGTGGCGAAGTGGAAGGGCTTCGCGAGCTTGGGAAGCCGTGTCTTGGTCCTACGCAACTTTTCATCCGGTTGCTCCTCCTTTTTCGTTCTTTCTTTCTTCTCCATCCCATTGCGCCGTCGGACGAGAAGCCCTTCGGAGCGAGGGGCGCGTAGATGGGGGAGTCGGTGATGGGGTGGTCTGGATGCCGGCTCGCAAGGGGGAGGCGTTGTTGGAAGACGGACCGGACCGGGTCGGGAGGAGCAGGGGAGGGGTGGACGCGGTGGTTGGTCGTGTCTGGGGCGGAGCGGTCGTCGGCGAAGCAGCTCTTCAGGGGTTCGCTCCGGCCGTGGCCGCGGCCTTGGCCTTGCCCCTGGGCCCGCCCCTGCGCTCCCAGACCTGCAGGTACGTCTCGCCGAGGTAGAGCAGCTCGCTCTGGACCTTGTCGACGAAGAGGTCCTGGCAGACGACCCACTGGCCCGTGGCGCGCTCCTTGATCTGGACCTTCCACGTCTTGCGCTCCTCGCCGCTGTCGGCCACGTCGTCCTTGGTGCGGACGGCCTCGTGGACGATGTTGGCCACGAGGTCGTACCAGATGGGCTCGCTGGGCGGCCACTCGGCCGGGTTGGGCTCGACGTAGGGCGACATGTCGAGGTTGCGGGCGTCGAAGGTGACGATGGTCGGGTTGCGCTCCGAGACGAACTTGTTCTGGGAGAAGCGCTTGACGTGCAGCATGAGGTAGGGCGGCAGCGGGTGCAGGAGGCGGTAGCGCTTGCGCTGGGCGTGGTGTTCCTGGGCGCGCTGGCCGTCGTACTTGCCGAGGATCGTCGTCAGCGGCACCTGGGGGATGATGTTGCGCTCGAGCTCGTCCTGGAAGAGCGGGGCCGAGGGGAGGTCGAGGGTGAGGAGGAGGAAGCGGACGACGTCGACGCGGACGTCGGCCGCCTCCTCGAAGCGCAGGCGGTCGCCGGCGTCGGCGCGCGCCGTGATGGCCTGCGACTCCACCTTCATCTTGCCCTGCAGCGCGCGCTGCACCATGGAGCTGCCGGGCCGGCTCTTGGAGCCGCCGAGGCCGAGGTGGAGGTTGTTGAGGAACCAGGAGAGGAAGTCGACGGGGTCCGACTGGGCCGTCAGCGTGAAGCGCTTGTTCGACCGCAGCGACACCTCCTGCAGCAGCTCGTGGGGCGAGACGTGGGCCTTGAAGGCGCGCGGGTTCCAGATCTTGCGGAACAGGATGCTGCAGCGCTTGACCAGCTCCGACTTGGCCGAGAAGTCGTCGAGCAGCAGGTAGTTGCGCAGCGGCGGCACGTGCGACAGCGCCTGCACGACCACGTTGAAGTAGTCGTTGTCCTTGATGTTGTTCATGCCGACGAAGCCGGGCGTGTACTGCTTGCCCGCCAGCGTCCAGCTCCTGCGGCCTGAGCGGTCCAGCTGCATCACCTCGGCGCGCGTGTAGCGCGGGTCCGACACGTACTTGATGTCGTCGAGCGACTTGCTCTTGACCTCGTAGCCCTCGGGCAGCACGTACACCCGCTGCGTCTCGAGGTTTATGAAGACGTGGTGGTCCTCGTCGAGGGCGTGGAAGTAGGCGTGCGAGTTGGGGCCGCGGCCCTGGAAGTACTTGCCGCACACGAGACAGGCGTAGACGTTGATGTTGGACAGCGACACCGAGCAGAGCTTCTCAAAGTCGAAGTCGAGGACGTTGCGGTCGATGGTGTCAAGATACAGGTCGTCGTAGCCCTCGGTCGGCGCGTCTTGCCGCATCGGCGCTGCCAGACGAAACCGTCCGTCTTCCTCGTCCTCGTCCGCGTCCTCGATGGCCCTCGCCGCCCCCTGCCGCTTCCCCTCCGCGCCCGCCTGCGGTGTTCCCTCTCCGTTCACTCGTCCATTCCGTTGCGTGTCTTTGTCCGCTCCCGCGGCCAACACTGGCGGCGACTCGACCTCGGCCGTCCGAGACTTCTTGGACGCGGGCGACGTGACGCCCGCGTAGTCTTCGAGCGCCTCGGAAGCCTGGCGCTTCCCCATCCTGCGTCGCGTGTGCAGTTAGGCTTTCAGGAGGTAGGAGCCAGCGCCGTATGAGAGACCGTCGATCGGATGGCCGTGGCGGCTTGTCGAGGCCGAACGTCGTTGTCGTGATCTGGCGTTTCTTTACAGCAAGGCTGCGATGGAGAGAGGTGAGGTGCGATTATTATGGGGCGCACCCAGACAAGCAAGCCAATTGGCACATGGCCCCAGGGGTGTCGTTATCGGAAGACAATAATGACTAATCAGCTGAAGTCAACCGCAGCCCGACAAATGTCTTAGGCCGGCCAGGCAGTCAGCAGTCTTCAGATGGATATTCCGGTGCCTTGAGCAACGGGACAATGAGCCTGAAGGGCCTCCTACACAAGTTTCTTGACGAATGGCTGAGTCGACGGCAGGAATCTCTGTCTTGTGATAGAGGATCAACAGCAAGAGCCCATCGAGCTGCCAGAAGCCCTCACGGCCCCTGTCCAAAACCGCGGACACCGCCCCTTTCTCTCCTCACGGAGGCAGCTAACAGCTGATACTATCGAGACCGGGATTACAGCCCGTTGGGATCTCGGCCATTCCGTCTTAACCGGAGCCTCCCATTAGCCGCCCGGCTTACAGCTTGCCTCAGGTATGACGAACAACGAGACGAGAGAACCAACAAGATGCGGCTACATCAGTTACCATTGTGTATTTTTGAGTGTTCTCCAAGTGCATGCCAATCCCGAAACGGTATCAAGGGGCTTGTCGCGGCTGAATCGGCTGTTGGCCAGACCGCGATATCTCTCCGTCTCACTCAGTCTCTCTAAGGCCACTCACTCGTTCCAGACGAGACTGCCAGGTCCCCAGCTATGGGTTGCCCGGAAGGGCGTCGAGACTGGAAGAGATCTGTCAGGGTTTTGTTTGCCCTCGAGACCGTGTCTGGATCTATACAACACGCCGTAGCCCACACGGAGCATTTTCTGAGCGAGGCGAGTGCAGCAGCGCGGCAGCATCACCAACTCGGCGCGAGCTGAGTCCACTTTGATTTCCAACAGTCTATACTAGGATCAGTAACAAGGGCCACTCTCCCGAAATCCTCCGCCGAGCCTCCTTTCCGTGCCGTCAATATCGGGACACGCGAGCGTCTGGGTCGTCGGACGGGAGGTCGCCGCGCTCGGACTGCCGTGTCAACGCCCGGTCCGCAATGGCTAGTGATGACGGGTGGCCACTCGACCACTGCGCCAACGCAAATGCCTCCTTGCGGCGTTCCTAGCGAAGCATCTCGTCGGCATACGCTTGCTTGCGCCCGATGTCGGCCATGGCCTGGCCGCAGTACCTCGTGACGGCCTCGGCAACGGTGACGAATCCCTGGTCCGAAGCCCGCTCGAACTTGACCATGCCGGAGTGGTTTGCCGTGATGCCCGCCCGCCCCGTCTCGTCGTGGACGGGGGCGGCGCTGTCCTGGGTCACGATGTAGTCATGCTTGAAGAGGAGATTGGTCCTCTCCTGTTCCCAGAAGAAAAAGATGTGGTCGTTCTTCATGATCGGCTCGAAGGAGTCGTTGATGTTTTGCAGCGTCTCGCAGTGAGGCTTGAGCGCCGATACCAGGTCTGACTTGGATGTGAGAGCTGGGACGGGACTGAGCTCCAAAACCATGTTGGAGAGATTCGAGGCCAAGCTGGCCTTGGAAGATCCATTGTGAGGAGTCCCGAAGAACAGGATGGCGTGCGTCGAGGAGAAAGTGTTATACTCGTGCGACGTCTTTTGACCTCTTTCGGAGTAGCAGAGAGCCTGCTCAAGCGTCAGCAACCTCACCACGCTTACGAACCTCCTCCCCCCTGGGCCCGTCACCAACCTTCTTCACAATGATGCCGCCGAGAGAATGGCAGAGAAAGACGATGGGGCGGCCGGTACCCTCGTCAAGCTGCACGAGGTGTCAGAGACCGCCACGGGAGAGCTCATGTCCAACCAGACGTAGGCTTACCCGCCGATCGGCCGACGACTGGGAGACGAGCGTGTGCGCGTGGTGGTGGATGCGCTCCTTCGACGGATCCTGTCCCAGCAGGGACGAGAAACTGGCGTAGTATCCCCACGACAGGATCCGGGCCTTCTTGACGTATTTCGGGAGGAAGTCGGGGTGACTGAGCAAGCAGATTCCGCTCCGTCCGGCCGTCCACGTGCCTCGAGCGTCGCCGTTGAGGCCATGAACGGCGACGATGCTACCGTCCGAACTCATCAGAGAGAACAAGCCATGGGCGAGGCGGCACGGGATGCACTCACTCAACCTCCGGCTTGGCATTAGCCGGCGACCAGAGCGTATAAAGGCCAGGTGAAGGCTCTGCGGGCGCCATCGCAAGCTGGCTCATGGAGACTAGATGGAGATGGTGAAGGGCGAGGAGGACAAGTAGGCGGGAGTGGGAGATATATACACGTACACAAAAGTCTCCATAGACCATACTGACTCTTCCAGCCAGGCAGACCGGCGCCAGTCTGGGCTCGTTCTCGGGGCGGCTACCGCCACAAACTTGCAGCCCTCTGTAAATAGCTGCATGGCCTGGTCATGATATTCGGCCCGGGCCATGTGTGTGCCATGCGCACTCCGGTGGCGGTTGTGCCTCGTTGGATGCCCCTGCCCCTGCTGCCATCGCTTGCTATTGTGCCCTGCAAGGCTGTCGTGATAAGGCGAGATGCTTGCGTGGCGCCCGGCTCTGCCACTGCATGGACGAGGGATTCCACAATTGCGGCCTATGGTCCTCCACACGTTGGTGAGTCGACAGCTGCGTGAATCGGCCCTTGATTTTTCTGTTCGGCATTGTTTGTCGTTCTATCCCGTCTCCAGCTAACGTCGGCGTGGAGACAGCGTCGAACGGACTCTTTGGAGCCAATTGGATTCCCACTACTATTCGGGCTAAAAGCATTGCAAGTATAAGCATTCTCCCTGGACTCCTCCTGGCCTTGGGCTAAAATACATAGCCTACAGTTATGTTGCCTTCCGAGCCGCTTCGACTGGGAAACCTATGACGGAGACGGACCACCGACTCGGGAAGTGGCAGTCAAGTTGCTGCCGTCTACATGCGATTTCAGGTTCGCTGTAGTCGATTTCCGGAAACGTCGAGAAGCTGGCGACAAAGCGGCAGCCAGTATGGCCCGCAGAGCCGCGCCCCCCTGCCTGTGGACGGATGACGGCGGCAGCCGCACAACATTAGAAACTCGAGTATCCGAAGAGAAACCCCAACGTCTTGGGGCTCGACCGGCTTTGTGGAATGCTCATCGGGCTTTGTGGTTCAGGCCTCTCAACGTGTCAGAGCTGGCGCATGGTATGCCGCGGGTGTCAAGCTTGCCACGTCTGAGGCCGAGGAGTTTGGGTCGATCCGCTTCAGCTCTGCGCTCATGGGGTGCGCCATGGTTAGCCACATTCCCGCTCTTTCCAGCCCCAGCTCGGCGTAGCCGGTGGCTGAGGCGTAGTCGGCCTTGAGGATGTAAAGCTGTGCCAGCTTCAGGAGGAAGTAGACGCAGTCCGGGTGGCTTATGCCGCGGGACTGTTCCATGAGTCCCAGCTTTTCCCGGCACAGCGACTCGGCCTCGCCGTTTCTGTGTTGTCTGCTGTAGATGCGGGCCAGCTCGCCACGGCCCATGAGGACCCCCAGATGGGTCTCAGAAAGACTTCGCTTTCCGGCCTCCAATCCCCAGACCATCAGCCTCTCGGCCTCTTCGAGTGATCCTGCCTCGACATTGGCTTTGGCCCGTAACAAAGGGCCCAAAGCGTCCAGGGGTGCTCCTTGCCAATCTGCATTTCCCGTTCAGCGTGCACCTTGTTGATGTGCGCCTCGGCCTCCTTAACGGGTCCGAGATCGAGCAGAGCCATGGCGAGGTATGATTTTGTCGTGGGCGTGTCGACATGGACGTCCCCGAGCCTCGCCCTCCGGGCCTCGAGAACCTTTTTGTGCAACTCGAGGCTCTCGCTGGGCCGACGCCAGGCCCCGAGGATGACTCCCAAGATGTCGAGTGCGCAGAACAGGTCCGCGTAGTCCGGATGGCTGGCATCGATGACGGCTTTCATCCGGTCGACGGTCGTCTGCTGCAGTTCTAACGCTTCCGCATACAGGCCATGAAGCCAGTACGACTCCCCCAGGCAGTTCATGGCTTGGAGAGTCGGCACGCCCGAGGCACCAAATACCCGGGACCGGTTTTCTACTACCGTCCGCTGCAGGGTGATGGCTTCTTCCAGCCGGCCCAAACCCCAGTAGACGCGGCTCAGGCCAAACACGACTTAAAGTGTCATTTCGTGTCTTTCTCCGAGAAGACAAATCAGCGTCTCCTTGACTGCTTCAAGGTGTGGAAGTATGTCTCTGTGAAAACCGGCATCCGTGTCGCCGCCCTTATTGGGCAAGGACACTGACTCCAAGAGCGTGTTGAGGGCGATAGATGCCCAGACCTTCCTTTCGGAGACAGGAAGGCTATCCCGGCTCCAAGCGTGGACCAAAGAGTGCAACAAAATGTAGCGCTCGTCGGGGCTCAGTGTAATTAGCGAGAGGGAACAGAGCTCTCCAACGGCCCAGTCGATCCTATGCCTGTCAAGTTTCTTCCCCACGGTGCCTTTCAAGAATGATGGAAGAATTTTTGGCGGGTGAAGACGATCCAGAAGGCCACGCCAAAGCCAATGGTCTTGGCGGCCCCTCGAAGCTCCCCCTTCTCTGATTTACTGCCCGGGACAGCATCGCCCAGGGTATGTTTTCAAAGTGAGAGAACGCCAGGAGTTTGAGCAGCTCTAATGCACCCTGTTGGTACAGGAAAGGCCTCTGTGCGAGAATCTTGAGGGAGACGTCGAATGCTGCATACGTCCCTCGCAAAAGGCTTCCTTGTTCACCTTCCACCAAGCCGGCATCTGCCGAGATGCGCCTCCCCTGTAGATTATCCCTTTCGGAGGAATGAAGTTCAAGATATTCATCAAGCTTGCAAACTCGTCGACATATGCAGTTTGCAGCCTGGATGATGGCGATGGCCAGACAGCCGAGAGATTTGGTGATGGCGTTGCCGGCCTCTATCGTGGGCCTGTCCCAAGGCCTTGGAAAGTCTGCGATTTTCAACAGAAGACCTAGGGCTTCCTGCTCTTTCAATCCTCGGACTTCAAGAGATCCTAGAGTTCCTCGGTTTCGAAATTCTGGACATCGGGTTGTGACGAGTATGTGTGCGGCAGTCCCTTGGGGGAAAAGATTCAGGAGGTCAAGCGAGGGGTCGTCGGAGTTGTCAATGACGAATAGGCAGGGGAAGGGGATGGGACATGGCGGAGAATTGGGGCCCGACGGGGGGCGGCGGACGTATAATTATCATCATGATGTATCCGCTTCCGCTGACTCAAGCCCGGAGGATGACAGATGAAGAGAAGACATGGGAGGCTTACGAGAAGCACGGCTCGGGTGAATGAATCGAGGCACAAATAAGCCGATGAGAATGACGTGAGAAGTATTCGTGCCATAACACGGAACGCGGCCGGCTGGACCGAGCTCGGCAGACTCTCCGATCGTGGCAGCCGTGGCCACCAAGAGGGACGTGCTCGCCGTACGTCTTAAATAGGTAGAGAGAGACGGATAGAATAGAGAAAGATAGCGAGAGAGATGAGACGGCGGGATGGCGATATCAAGGCTTCAGTACTTCGAACATTCGGATGTTCGTGAATAGTCGAGCCCTTGAAAAACGTTTGCCTGACGGGAGAGACAGTGGCAGCCCATCAGCAGCCCATCAGCAGCCTGAGGCAGCCTCGGCAAGCGCCCCCCAAACAAGGCCTCGATGCACTCCCTAATCAACACCAACAGTTCGACAACCGCTGGAGTGCAAAGCTCGAAGCCTCGTCGATCGACAAGCCTGCAATGATCCCCCTGCCGCTGGCTGCCATGCCTTGCGGCTCGTGTCGCCGGAGCAAACTGCTGCTCTGGCCACCGCGCAGCAACAGCACTTGCACAGAACATGGGCCTCGCCGCAAACGTGGGCAACATGGTCGGCGAGTCGGCGGCGACGTGCAGCCAAAAATGCTTTGCGCTCCTTGCGTTCGCCTTGCTCGTCCATTTGTCCTGTCTGGCATACGGCAGCATACGGCAATACAAAGTTGGCAGCTGTCCACCGCGTTTGATCTTACCGGTTGGAAACGGAAAGCTCACAAGTCCGTCCAGGAAGACCCTCTTATCGGCCGCCGCCACGACTGCCACCCTCCGCCAGAACTTCCGAAGCGCTGGCCGCTGGGCACTGATAGGATCAAGCAGCTGTGGGACTCCAATGCCGATGGCCGACTCCTTGCTTTCCTCTGCTCTGTCGCCAAAGACTACGAGCCTCAGAACAGCCTGTGCCAGTTCCTGCTCTTCGGGCCTCGAGCTTACCACGTCATCCACCCCAAGAATGTCGAGGCCCTTCTGTCGACAAACTTCAAAGGTCAGTGGAGCCCGGCGGCGCAAGGACGCAGGCTCTGCAGCTCACACCGGTGTCGGACTACGGAGTGGGGAGTCGACGAGCCTGTTTCTGCCCCTCTGCCCGGCAATGGCATCTTCACCCAAGAAGAGGCTGCCTGGAAACACTTCAGGGACTTGCTCTGAAAACAGTTCTCCCGGGCGCAATATCAGCATCTCGATCAGGCATTCGGCGAACACGTAGGCCACCTCATCGACCGAATCCCCGCCACGCCGTCGTCGACCTCTAGCCGCTCTTCTTTGCCCTCACTCTCGACACGACCACAGCTCTGCTTTTTGGAGAGTTGGTGTACAGCTTGCGAGCGGTTAAAGACCAAGCGGAGAGGAATAGGCTGTTTGCAGAGAGCTTCACGCTTGCCCAGGAAGGCCTCGCGAAACGGTTCCGACTGGCGCCTTTCCAGTTTGTCTACAACCCGCCCTCGTTTCGCGGTGCCTGCCGCAACGTTCATCGCTTTGTAGAAGAGTACATCGTCGAAAGAGGGCTCTCCAGGAGCAAGCTGCCGGCCCGAGACGACGATTCGTTTACCTTTATCGACCAAATCGCCGCCGAGTCCGAGTCGGATGTCGAGCTTCGCGATCAGCTGCTCAGCGTCCTCCTGGCCGGGCGCGACACCACGGCCTGCTGTCTTTCATGGTGCTTGTGAGTCCCTACTCGGAATCCTCTTTTTCTGCTCACACTGAGCCGAAACTCGGTAGCCGGCTGCTGGTCCGCCATCCCGCTGTCCTCGACAGGCTCCGACGCGGTATAGTGTCCATCATGGGCGTCTCGGCAAGCCCAATCAGGGGCCAGATTCGCAAGATGCCTTTCCTGAGTTGCGTCGTCAAAGAAAGTGAGTTTGGCCCATGCCCAAAGATGGACTGCGACAAAGACTGAGATCGTGCCGCTGCCAGCCCTGCGCCTGTAAATCTCGGCTCCTCTGAACAACCGCGAGGCGATTCGAACGACAATTCTGCCGATAGGGGGCCGGCCCGACGGCGATAAGCCGATCCTGGCTAGAAAGGGAGAGATCGTTGTCTTCTCGCAGTACGTGACCTCGCGCAAGCAAAACATATACGGTCCGACGCTGACGACTTCCGCCCCGAACGGTGGGAAATGTGGAGAGCTGGACGGAATCGGCTGGGCGTATGTCCCCTTCAACGGCGGCCCACGGCATTGCCTGGGGCAGGATTTGGCTCTCATGGAGGTGTTGTACACCCTGGTTCGGCTTCTGCAGACGTTCCCTAGCATCGAGCTACCGCCGGGAGAGCCCGTGGAGCCGGTCGGGACCGAGAGGCAAACCCTGACCTTGGTGCTGTCTTCTGCGGACGGGTGCCGAGTCGCTATCGGCAAGCAACCCACCTGGACAGAGTAAGGCACACACGGGAATTTCAATGGCAAACCGCAGATTTCCGAGTGGAATAAAGGTAAACGGTCAAGGGAGAGAGAAAGACAAACAGGGACTACACAAAAAAGAGACATAGATGCCGAATTCGCCCATCGACAAACATCAATATACACGTTTCTATCGCATCAAGCTTCATAGATCGAGTGTCCGACATCTATATTCTCAGATCGGAAGGTCTCCGGCAGTTACCGGCAGTACTTACAGGTGTCGAGGCCATCTGGAAATTATCGGGGTATTTGATAGTGGCGCAAGGGTGGGACGCTCCTCGACTCGCCTTGGCCAGGACATGCAGCTATACGCATTCCTCGAGAGCCGGTCTGGCCCGAGACAAGCCCGAACCTATCTAATTATCACCGTGTCGGGTTGGTCGCCATCCATGTCCGTCATCACCACGTCCTCTGCGTTCGCAAGAGGTGCCAGGCCATCCATTTCCCGCAGCGTGTATTCCACCACGTAGCTCTCGTCCACAAGCTCCTCCATGCGCTTGTAGTGGCGTTCGGTGTAGACGCGAAGGCCGTGCAGGACTTCTTGGAGGCTTTTCTGCCCCTTGCCCCCCTTGACGGACAGGTTGGACAGCTTGGACGCAGGGTAGCTCCTGATCAGCGTCCACAGTATCCTTTGCGCGACAGGGGCCGTCCGTGCGTTCGTGTTCCAATCCCGCAGTCTGACGAGAAGCAGAAAGAGTTGTTCGTCGGAGAGGTTGGCGAGGACGTCGTCGACGGCCTTGTGCCCGCACAGGCTGCCCTTCTCCGGACTGGAGCTTGTCACCACGGAGGTGAACAGGTTGAGGAGGCGTCCCGGGTGGTTCAGCTGGAGTGCCAGCGTGATGGCCTCTCGGTAAGAGCCCGAGAAGATGTAGTTCTGCAACTCCTGCTCTCGCTCGATCAGTTCCTGCGCTGCCTGCGAGGCCGCTGCTTGAGTTTTGGCCGTTGTGTCCTTCCAGAAGGTGACAGTGGAGTCGCCGCCGCCAGAGACGATTCCATTCGTTTCTGGATGAACGGCCAGGGCCCATACACGGTCCTCGTGGTTGTCGAGCGTGCACTCCGACTCCCCCGAGTTCGCATCCCAGACCTTGACGAGCCCGTCGCCGCCGGCGCTGGCGAACTGCACAGGCCGCTTGGCCTGGTCCTTGGTCCCTGCCACCTTCAGCCAAGCCACCTTCAAGACACTGTTTGAGTGGCCCTCGAAAGTCCTGATGCACGAGTAGTCGGAGAGGCTCCAAAGCTTGACCATCTTGTCACCGCCGCCCGTGATCACGACGCCCTTGCGCACGACAGAGCTGTCCTCCGCCTGAATGGCCGGCATCTGGGCGGGAGAGAACCGGACAGACCAGACGCCTCGCCTGTGTCCGCGCAGAATGCCCTGAACCTCGCCTTCCTTGACGGACCAGATCTTGACAGTCTTATCCTGCGAGGCAGAAGCAAAAAGCTGCCCCGCGTGATGTACGTCGATAGCGTTGATGTCCTTGTCATGGGCTTTTCGTGTATAAAGGGCGCGCGAATTCTTCTTTTGGCTTGGCTGCTGCTGCTGTCGCGGGATTTCCCATTTCTTCACTGTCTGATCCTGCGACCCGGTTATGAGGAAAGGCGGCGGGTCGTTCACGGCATCGGATCGAGACGACTCCTCAGCCGGAGCTGTGCGAGGTAGGGCAACTGCTCCGAGGGACTCGGCATGGCCAGAAAACACGGCCCAGCAGACAAAGGAGCCTTCCGATGGATCGATGCGCCAAAGCCTCGCGGTATTATCCTTTGCGCCGGTCGCAATCCAATGGCCGGACCAGTCCACATCCAGAGATATGACAATGTCTTCGTGCCCTCGAAGCAGGGCCATATCCTGTCCGAAGTGCGGCGTCTTGCTCGCTGCCAATGCTTCTTTCCCTGCCGAGGGCTCGGACTCGGCCACGGAGACCAGTCGCACATCTTCAGAGTTTGTGGCAAGTGCCAGCATTGACTTGTCGGGAAGTAAAAAGCCCAGATCGATGATGTCGTCATGTGTTCCTGATATGCGCCGGAGCGGTTCCAGCGGAGACAGAGATGCTGCATCGGCCTTTGTTGGCGGCGCGTACAGGGCCAAAGTGTGGTCGACTTGAACGCACATGATGAACGGCAGGCCAGCTCGGTATATGCCGGACACTATTGCCTCTTCCTCGCTTTTCGCCGACTGCTTCTGCGTCAGTTCGCCCCCAGTGTCCGTGTCCCAAATGCGAAGGCAGCCGTTGGATCCGGCCGAGAAGGTGAGGCGGCCCTGGTCGATGAAGCCGGCCGATTCAACGAGCTCAAGGCAGGGGACAATTTTCCTGATCTTCCAGGACTTGGCATCCCACCAGATGAGAGTCTTGTCCCTGCTCCCGCTGACAATGGCACATTGCTCTGGCGAATAGTCTAGGCTCTGAACGTTGGAAACGTGAGAGTCTAGATTGGCGATGCAGCTTCTCTTTTGCAAGTCCCAGACCCGAACTTTGCCATCCTGACTACCCGAGGCAAGCCTGAATCTGGTGTTGGCGGTGTCGCCGGCCTGCTCATCGCCGGACTCCTCCCGTGGCTTGGCTCCCTTCTTGGCCTTGGATGAGGTACCTGTTCCCGTTGCACGAGCCGCAACTTCAAAGAAATGCAGGGCAGAAACGAGAACGGAGGGCCCACGAAAAGAATGAGTGATGTAGCCGCCCGCGATGTCCCAGACTTTAATTGCTCCGTCCGTCCCTCCTGTGGCAGCCAAGGTGCTCGTGCGGTCTACGGCCAGGACCACCACCGGAGTGGAGTGGGGCTTCAGTGTGCGAACAAGGGTAGACTCGATCGAACTGCCGTCGGGTGAGCGCTTCAGCGCGAAGATTCGCATCGATAGTGACCGAGAACATATTATGAGGTGGGATCCGGACGGTGATACTGGCCATTGGTCAGCTTTCCGTAGCACGAGAGAAGAGTATTTCAGATCGGGGCACCGACGAGTAAGAGTTGAGATAATTTCGCCGTCCTAGAAACCAAATTTCGGTCAGCCATGGACTGAAGGGAGTGTGTTGCAAGACAATGGTCATGTCATCTTACGCCTTCAATCTGGGCCAGGTGCTTTCCGTTGGCGGAGTCGGTCAGGATGGCATCCTCTCCCAGCGTAGTGGCTAGTATTCGGCCGCTATTATCGATCGCGACTGAGCCACCGGTGAATATGGGCCGTATGACGCGATCGACGTCGAACGTCGTCTTCAAGGGCTGCTTGGTAGCCATGACGGGAAATGCGACGGGCCAAAAGATGCGAGGCGCTTTACTGCTGAATTCTTTTTTTTTTTCCTTTGCTCTTCCAACGATAAGATAAGAAAGATCAGGCTAGAGGACTGCTGAGTCAGCTCACAGCTTCGTCAGTCTGGTCGGTCATTACGTCGGCAATTCACCTGGTTGCAGACGACGTACGGGTTTGATTGCCTAAGCTATGATGCAGACTGAGCTGAACTCGACCGAGATAACAATAAAAGACTGGAATTTTCACATTGTCAATTGTCATTGCTCGGACGTCGGGATGTGGCGGCATTCCCAGTTCATTAAGAGTACAGGTAGCCGGCCCGTCCATTGTTCCGGAGCTCCTTCTATCACGGGGAGGGCCAGCATCCGCAGGTCTCACTGTCTCTTTATGACCTGTTCAAGCACTTCGTGACCATCCTGCGCCCAGGCTGGTGTTAAGATCTTTATGTCGCATCTCTTCTGCGTGACACACTCGCATTTCCATTGTTCTGCGCGCTGTGTCTGATATTGATTTGCAATCGACAGTACTGCCGGGATCAAAAGCGCGAGCCAAGCGGCTAAAAGCCTGCCTCTGTCCGTACAACCTCGTAGTGCATCTGCTGAGCTCCGTAAATCGACAGCTTCTCAGCCTGGCAGCGTCCATCGCCGAGACTGGAAGCGCAGGGCTTCCTCTAAAGCCTCGCCATGGGCGCTCACGGGCCTATGACGGCTCAAGCGTTGGTAAGACTCACCACTGGCGATGCTGCAGGCAAACGTGACAGGTAGCTGATGGCAAGCCTCAGGGCCGGTCACCCTACGACGATGTTGTCGAGGGCGAAGGACAGGAGGATACGCGGCAGCCGACGCAGCAGTACGATTACCGTGGTCGTCCGATCAACCCGGAGACGCGGCGGATGATTCGCGAGATTGTGCGATCTCACAACGAGGTCATGCTCGTTATTGGCGTTGCCGAGGCCGAGAACATGGGGTTGGAGTCCGAGTACCAGCGGCGCCACCATACCTACGAAGAGGCCATCGGCCTCAGACTGGCCTCCCCGGCTAAGAGATGCGTCGAGGCCGTTGGAAATTTCGGCGTCAACGGGCTGAGGCAGCGAATCCTGGTAAGGCAGGCCCGAAATAGCCGCTCGACGCGTCGAAACACTGACAAAGGCCCAGATCTACCGACGCTACTCCCAAATCCCCTTCTGGGAGCTCTTCCAGGCGGCAAGGCGAGAGTTCTCTCCCACAAGGGACATCCTCGCAGGCGCGCCTGCCAGCTTCCTCGCCACCTATATCGAACTTCGCGTAAGACGTCGGCAGTCCGCCGAGAAGGGCAGCTTGATTTTCAGGCGTTGGTATGCGCTCCCCTCGTCACCCAGAAAGGGACCGCTGGCCTGACGCAGAGTAGTCTTCATCATGTCTGGTCCTACGTTCGCCCGCACTTGGAACTCTACGTGGCCCTACAGCGTCTCGGCCTGACCACGAACAAGCTGCTGCTCCCGAACCCCAAGTTCTTCATCCCGTTCACCAGCGAATCCCCCATCCCGGCTCCCCCTCCGCCACCAGACTTCTCTCCGGGGTCATTGCTGCGCTGGGTTGGGTCTGCTTTTGTCTCCGCCACGCCGTTCCTCGTGTGGGTAATGGCTCAGCGGATTCTACGGGACTGGAAGCCACAGGCTTGGAGCCAGATCTTCAAGCGGCTTCCCAATACCATATTTCAAGGCAGACAACAAGCCCCAGTCGCCCCCCCGTCCAACCTCCCACCGCCTCGGTCACAACCGACGGCCCTGCCCGAGTTACCCAACGAGAGCTCCGAGGGAGGAAACCCTCTGCAGGTGTCCAGCGGCGACGAAGCTGCCCAGGAGACGGGCGCTCCTGGCCCGCAAGACCAGGATCCAACTGCCGCCGGCCGGACCGGCGAAGTCGCCAGAAGGGCCAGCCTCTTCTCGGCCAGGGGCGACGACTATGCGAGCGACGAAGACGAGAACGAGGGCGTCAGCGCCACTCTGATCAGCTTCGACGTGGAAGCCACCGAGTCCGCGGACGCACCGCCCGGGCTCTGGTCCGCCGAACTGCGGCCGAGCGTAGCCCCGGACTCGAGAGCAAACGCCAGCCAGCAGCCCGTCTTCCTGGACACGCTCCTGACCCAGCTTCCGGCGCTGATCGGCTCTCACATCTTCACCGACGCCGTCACTCGGCTACTGACGACACCTTCCGAGGCAACTGCACTGAGACTGATTGCGCGGTCCCTCCGGCTCAGGCAAGGACTCTCATGTCAGGACATGTACCCCGTGGGCATCCTGAGCGGCTTCTCCTGGAATCTCGCCGTCAACTTCCTGGCGACCGAGCTTCTTCACCTGGTCCTGTGCGGAGAGGTATGGGCTGCCTTCACGGCTCTCTCGCAATGGCTGCATAGAACGGAGGAGGAGTGGTCGGAGTACGAGGATAAGCTCCGAGCTTCTTACGGTTGAAGGCTGTGCCCGCCGCGTCGGGGCCCCGGGGAACGAAGCACCAGAGAGGCGTTGGCGGGAGGGTTGATTCTGGACTGTGACAGAAGCCCGGCGACGGCTGTACGGTTCCGCATAGTTCCCCTTCCCCTTTGGCGGCTTTGCTCAAGACGTTCTGACAGTGTCCTGGTTAGAGACGGATTGCGGTTCAGCGTGGCATGGCAATTCAGGGCATTGGGCGTATCTACGTCACGTCTTATGGTCCTCTTTCAGTTCTTTCCCGCTGGCGTTTCGACAATGGAGCGCGAAGTTTTTCTAGTTTGATGTTGTTTTTCGGATCAGCGCAAGCATCGTTACTACCCGACGCGGTTTTTTCTTTTTCCCATAATGCCGAACGGGACAGGCAGCTGCGTGAGCGGGATGAGGGAAGACGGTAGGGGGCTCCATGATGCAGGGAGCTGCGAGGATGGCGTCTCGTTCCATCGCTGTATACGGCTTCGGCGTTGCGTCCTGGCTGGCTGACTGACGCCCGGGATCAGTCTCGTGTGTGTGTATGTAACTACGCTGCAACGATCCTGTACGGGCGCCTGCAGTACCGGGTTGGACGGAGGCGCAGAGGACCCGGCAATGAAGGCATCCCCGTACGAAAGCAATCACGATAGCTCAACACGGATGGAAGTCCCATCGAGGTGGGTGACAGACTTGTTCAGGTATCATGACACGCCCCTCCCAACGCCCATGCCAGCCAGCCCGCCTCGAAACAGCACTCGGCGTCGGGTGCGCAAATCAGCGACGGCGACGGCGCGGCGGTTAGGCGCCGTTGCGGTACACCTGGGCGCCGGCGTTTCGGAACATGATGGTGTCCCGGCGCTGCATGACCATGAGCGTCCGGTTCAGGGCCTGCTCGCTGTAGCCCTTGCCCTCGACCATCTCGCGCCGCAGCGTGGCCAGGCTGGTGCTCCAGCCGATGGGCAGCCGGCGGCGCAGCTCGACCTCGAGCCGCGTCACCTCCTCGTTCAGCTCGCGGCTGCCCTGGTTGCTGCCCTGGTTGACGGCGTCCATGGTGGAGCAGAGGAAGAGCCGGATGGCCTCGTCCACGTGCTCCTCGGTCGCGATGGGCGAGAGCGTCATCTTGGCGAGCGACTCGGTGATGCGGATGATGGCCTCGAGCTGCCGCACCGTGATCGGGATCGAGGACCGTGTGTTGGCCTCCATCTCCGCGGCGTGCACCTGCCGCCGGATGGCCACGAAGTGCGACGAGAGCTTCTCCGCGGCCTGCTCGCTGAGCTTGGGGGCGCATCGGCTGTGTCCGACCGCTGTCAGCATTCTTTCCGGGTGGCCGTTCGAGGGGCCGACGAGGGAACAGGGAGTGGGCGGACGTACGTTTTGCAGTAGGTTATGTATCGCCGCATCTTGTCTACCGGGATCTCTGCCTCGGCAATCTCCTCGGCGCCGCGGCCGTCCATGTGAATGCCCATTACGTGCTTGGCTATCCGCTCGTCCTTTTCCCGCGTGTGCTCGTCCTTGACGATGAAGATCATGTCGAACCGAGACAGGATGGTCGTCTGGAAGTCGATGTTTTCTCCCGGCGTCTTCATGTCGTCGTATCGCCCGAAGATGGGGTTGGCGGCGGCGAGAACGGATGTCCTGGCGTTGAGGATGGTCGTGATGCCGGCCTTTGCGATGGAAATTGTTTGCTGCTCCATGGCCTCGTGGATGGCCACCCTGTCGTCGTCCCTCATCTTGTCGAACTCGTCGATGCACACAACGCCGCCATCGGCGAGAACCATGGCCCCGCCTTCGAGGTAGAACTCCCGGGTCGACTGGTCTCTTTGGACGGAAGCCGTCAGACCGGCCGCCGAGGAACCCTTGCCGGACGTGTAGATGGAGATGGGCGCCGCTCTTTCCACGAACTTGAGCAGCTGGGATTTTGCAGTACCGGGATCGCCGAGGAGCAGTACGTTAATGTCGCCTCGCAGCTTCATCCCGTCCGGTAGGATTTTCTTGGAGCCGCCTAGCAGCAAGCACAGGATGGCCTTCTTGATGTCCCGGTTGCCGTAGATGGACGGGGCAATGCAGTCGGCCATGATGTTGTAGAGGTCTGGTCTCCGGCTCATCTCTAGGAACTCCTGCTCTTCCTCTTCCGTATATGCTGCGGCCCCCTTGGCCGTCTTGTCTGTATCGGTCTGGATACCAACGGCTCTCAGGTAGGGCGTGCGGATGGCGACGGCTCCGCCCGTCGACGAATTCTTCGACGCCTTGTTCTGATAGATGGAGAAGATGCCCATGACTGTGCATCTCGATCCAGGGACGACACGGTTTGTCAGGTATCGGTCGGCCGAGATGAGAACGTGGCGCGGCAATTCTCCCACGGGGACCTGATCGGGTGCCTCCTGAAGCTTGATGATCTGCTGATCGACAAACTTTGAGCTCTCGTGCATGACAGAGTAGGGATCCAACGGGCACTTGGGTGTGGGGTCGTTGGGGACTCGCTTGCGGCCGCATTGCCTGGGAAGCGTGACGCCCGTGAAGCCGCCGAGCACGGGAACGCCCTGCTGATGCTGGCAGTTGCGGCACTGGATTTGCAATTCCGTCGCTTTCGAGGACATGACGGATGCGCCTATGACGATACCTGGAACCCGAACGAGCCTCGCAATCGTCATGGAATCGAGGTTGCGAATCGACACATCGTCGGCGTCGGAGTGCAGAAGCAATTGGTGGTCTGGCAGGTCGACTTTGGATTGGTGAGGGAAAACGATTCGGTGTGTGCATTTCCTGAGAGCCGCCTCAAACTGGACCGATATTATGAGTTATGTGTCGTATGGGCAAGCTAGAAACATCGCTCACCAGTGGAAGGATCTCGGCCGGCTCGGATGCCAACTTGTGCGCCAGCTCTTCGTTGAAGTTGATGAGGTCGTTGATATTGACATCGCAGTAGTACTTCTTCAGCAGCGCATTTTCTCGCAGCTGATCGCTGTGCAAGACATGTGAGCAATGGAAAGTCCGGACTCAAGAGACAGGCTCGAGTGCATACCGATAGACGAAGTTGTTGTCGAGTCTGAAGTCGAGGATAAAGGTCTCGAGCTGAGTCTGTAACTGCAACCGGGTGTCGCCCGTGTCGCCGAAACTTGGCTCGTACACGTGAGTCGAATAGACTGATTGACGGTCCATGGCGACAGTGGCTGGCTATCTGCCGCTTGTTGCGCGCAAAGCCAGAGCTGCAGAAGGGTTTGGTGATGAGTTTGAGGTGGTCGACTCTGGAGGCACGGCCGTGGGGCGCACGACAATCAATCAACGCGTCCCTCGCTTTTTTTTTCTCCGAAACGCGCTACACGCGACTAAAGTGGTCGCAGGCGGCCGGGGCTCTCCCCCCTTGGCTTGGGCTGGCATCACGTGGTCTTGTCGGAGAATCTTCGGCCCCGGCTGACGATGTGTGGCTAGGGGCTAGAGCTGAAGCTGGGATGCTCCAGATATCGGACAGATGAGGTGGCCAATCCCCCCGTCGGGCAGAATGGTGGTTTGGACGCAGCTGTCTTGGCCGTGATTTGGACTTTCCTTCATCGGTTGCTTCTTCTGTCGTGCTTTTCGTGGAATTCGATTGTCAGCGATGATACCCCGGTAGTTCCGACACGAAGCCGTCAAGCCAGCCGTCGGCTCCTCGATCCAACCCAAACACGCACGCGCACCGGTCGTCCAGGCCGGAGCCTGGCCTGGAACCCGCCCCGACCATGTTTTCCTCGACCGATGCCGGCAAATCTGTCGACAGTCTCTCTGTTCTGTCTCCCGGCGGTCGGCACGAGATCCCGCTACATAAGTTTGTCGCGACAACAGACTCCGTCCCCCGTTCAGCGCTGACAGGAGGGAAAGCAATCGGCCCGGCCAAGGCCTTGCCAGGCCGGCATCAAGACGCAACTCTACGGCAAGCTCCATACATTCTGCAGGGGGCGCCCCAGATTCCTTGGGCGCCGGCTGGTCGACACTGCCGCCGAATTTTGGACAGAATGGTTCGTTTCTACCGCCTCGGCTCGTGACGGCGAGATGTCGCTCCTCTAACTTGGGAAAATAGCCATCTCCACACTACTACAACCGCCGATCGTACGGACGGGTCTCCAGCCTCACACCACGGCTCCCGCATCGAGCGCTTACAAGCCGCCGACTGCCAGAGATATCCCGCCCGTCACGCTGACGAACATACCTCACGTCGACCCAGCCGAATTCACACCCTATCTGACCCAGGTCGGACCACTGTACGAGCAACTCAAGCGGTTACAGGAAAGCGAAGACGATAGCTCAGGTGCTCGCCGGTGGAACAGGCAGGAGGAAGCGGCCGACTCAGGGACGGACGGGTACCTCCGACCAGCCTCGAGACCCTTCAGCAGCCGGCAGAGCTCCAGCGCATCCCTGGCATCTCTGAGCTCTGTGGAACAGCCCAGCCCTATGAGACGGACCAGCTCTGGTTTCGTGCGAAAAGCGCAACAAGGCCCCCCGCCCCTGTCGACCATCCCCAACGTTTACTTTGACGAGGACTTTCATCTCGAGAATCCTCGCACGTTTGACGTCGTGAGCGAACGATCCGAGGTCATTCAGTCACCTCAGCCGGGGCACTCGGACAAGATGGAGAACAGCACGAGTGTCAAGACGCCGAGGAAGGCTCTTGCCACCAACGCGATTCTCCAAGAAAAGCTTTCTTGGTACATGGACACGATTGAAGTGCACCTGATCAACTCGATATCGACGGCCTCGACCACCTTCTTCACTGCCTTGGGATCTCTCAAGGAACTCCACCTGGAGGCTTCCGAGTCGGTCGAAAGGATACGCGCGCTCCGAACAGAGCTTGAGGCACTGGACGCGGAGGTGGCGAAGAACGGTCTGCAGATTGTGCAGAAGCGTTCGCGACAAGCGAACTTGAAAAAGCTCAACGATGCCGTTCTCCAGCTGCAGCAGATCGTGGACGGCGTAGGCCACTGCGAGTCGCTCGTTGACGCGGGGGAGGTAGACAAGGCGCTGGCGAGCATCGATTCGCTGGAAAGGCTGATTGCGGGCGAGAGCCAGCAGGCGGAGAACGGGGACGGGGACGAAGCGCCGTCGCAACTGCGCGACCTACGGTCTGCGTCGGCGCTCCAAGGCGTGAACGACGACCTTTCCATACTACGGTCTCGTGCCGGGAAGGCGTACGAGTCGCAATTCTCCAGCATCCTGATTGCCGACTTGCGACAGCACGTCGAGTCGGCGCCCAGCTCGGAAGTTCTCGTCCGGTGGAGCATCGCGGCTTCGAGGTCGAGGGGCGGCCATTCCCGGTCTCCTTCGGCGTTTCCCGCGTATCTCAGCGCGACGGAAGATCTCAAGGCACAGCTACTGCCGATCATGGGAGGACTGCAGCGCGCCAATCACGTCGCCCTGGCGGCCATGGCCTACCGCGAGGCGGTGCTGCGGGACATCCGAAACCTGATCCGACGGCCGCTGCCCAGCTCCAACGACGACGACAACGAGTCGATGGTGTCGGTGTCGACGAGCGGAGGCAAGCCGAGATCGAACCAGGAGAAGTCGTCGACGCTGGCACGAAACCTGCGGGCACTGGGGCCGGAGGAGGCGGAGGAGATGCTCATCACGATATACGTTGGCGTGACGGAGACGCTGAGGCGACTGACGACGCAGGTCAAGGTGCTGCTGGACATGGCCAGCTCGCTGACGGAGCCGGAGGACGGGTCCAAGTCGCCTCCGGTCAAGTCGCCGGTGACCAGCCCCCGTCCGGAGCGGGCGGGAGGCAAGCCGGCGGGCGGGGGATTCGCGCTACAGGAAGAGCTGCACAAGACGCTGGACGAGGCGACATTGCTGACGCAGGCGGTCGACGTCGCGCACGACAAGGTGGCCAAGATCCTCAAGGTGCGGTCGGAGCAGACGACGCACCTCCCGCTCGGCCTCTTCCTACGCTACTTCAGCCTCAACCTGGGCTTCGCCAACGAGTGCGAGGCGATCTCGGGCCGGAGCGGGACGCAGCTAAAGACGGTGGTGAACGGGCAGATCAAGGAGTTTGTGCAGCGGAACCGCGACGCAGAAATGCAGAGGCTCGCGCAAGGCATGGAATCGGACCAGTGGAACGCCAAGGACTTTACGGAGAAGAACAAGGAGCTGCTGGAGCTCATCCTGGAGTCGAGCAGCCGAGACGACGCGGCGTGGACGGAGGGCAACGAGATCTGGGTGCCGTACCAGGCGAGGGGAGAGGCGAAGAAGGCGGAGACGGCGACGGGCGAGGTCAACGGCAGCGCGGCGGCCAAGGACAAGACGCGAGCGGCGATGATCGAGTCGGAGAAGTTTGTGCTGCCGCAGTCGGCCATCCTTTGCCTGGAAGGGGTGGGCAACTTCTTGCAGCTGGTGGCGGGGATCCCGTCGATGACGACGGAGGTGGCGTCGTCGCTGGTGGCCTATCTACAGCTCTTCAACTCGCGCTGCACGCAGCTGATCCTGGGGGCGGGGGCGACGCGGTCGGCCGGGCTGAAGAACATCACGACGAAACACCTGGCACTGGCGTCGCAGGCGCTCGGCTTCATGGCGGCCTTGGTGCCTCACATGCGCGAGTTCATGCGCGGGCACGGCGGGAGCGCGGCCGGGGTGGCGAGCCTGATGGGCGAGTTCGACAAGGTGCGGCGGCAGCTGCAGGAGCACCAGGAGAGCATCCACCAAAAGCTGGTGGACATTATGAGCGGGCGGGCGGCGGTGCACGCGAAGAGCGTGAGGGCCACGGACTGGGACGCGGCGAAGGCGTCGGAGGGCCCGCACGCGTACATGGAGACGCTGACGAAGGAGACGACGACGCTGCACCGGGTGCTGACGAAACACCTACCGGCCAGGTCGATCCAGGTCATCATGCAGCCCGTCTTCCAGAAGTACAAGGACCAGCTCGGGGCGGCGCTCAAGGAGGCCGAGGCCAAGACGGAGCGCGGGCAGCAGAGGTAAGAGAGAGAGAGAGATGTGTGTATGATGGATGGCGCAGACGAGGATGAACTGACGACGGCCTTAGCATGCTCCGCGACGTGGAATTCCTGTCGGCCAAGCTCGGCAAGGTGGACGGATTCGGGGACACGGGCGACTTTCTCGCCGACACGGTCAAGGCCAAGGAGGTGAAGGGCCCGGCGTCGGCCCCGACGGAGGAGCGGGCCGGCGGCGAGGGCGAGGGCGAACCAAAGACAAACGAGGGCAGCGAGTCGGGGCCGAAGGAAGGGGAGGAGGAGTGAGTGAGGAGCCAGCCGGTCGGTTGGATACGCGGCCAGGGCCGGGAATAGACGGGGGACGGAGGAGCGACGAGGGCGTCGCGAGGCAGCGGCCGGCCCGAGGATCGGACGCGGCCGTCGTTCCGTCTCTCGTCGGTCGGCCGTGGATAGACAGAGAGAGCAAGCGGTATGAGCAAGATTCTACACGATTCTACAGAGGCACACCTGGACGCACACGCGCGACGCCGTGGCCGACCGCCCAGCCGAAGCGACGACGAGGCAGCAAAAACGTCTGCCGTGAGAGGGCCACCGTCCGGACCTTTTGAACCGATCGATCGACGATGGCCGCCCCTCTCCTTTCCTTTTTCCTCTCCTTTTTTTTTCCTTTTTCTCGGCCTCATCCTCGGATCCGGCTGCGGGAGGGAGGGGGGGTGCAAAGACGCGCCGCCGCTGTCGTCCCGGGCGCGTGCAGCCATCGACTTGTACGGCGCAGCCTCGCCCGACCAGCCCATGACGACAGACTCCCGCCCTCTTCCGTTCGCCTTGGCAGGCCCTTGCGTCCGACGCGGACATGCAAAAAAAAAAAAGACTGACATAAAAAAGGAGGAATAAAGAAATAGCAGCCAAAAGAAAAAAACCACTTCCAAAAAAAAAAACCAAATTAAAAAAAGAATTTAAAAAAAAAACAGGATCAGAAGGATTGCGCAAGGACCAACCGCCCGCGCGCACGATACAGACGTGCAGCATCGCGCACATGCATCCGCGCAAGCCAGTTTCCCCCCCGCCCTCGGATTTGCAATCCACCTCGTCCGCTTCCGCTGCCAATCTCGTGCTTCTTTTTTTTTTTTTTTGTCATTTTCGCGCGCGGGGCTGGGCGTGCGCCCGCACGGCCGCCGGCCTGGGAATGGGATCGCCGG
>NJEV01000750.1:0-13040 GCA_002591385.1 Cordyceps sp. RAO-2017
GAAGTCCCTGGTGGACATGCGATGCGTATCTTTGCACATGGCTGGGCGAAGCGACTGCGAGACATGGCGAGGTCGAGTCAAGACCGCTACATGAATTTGTGAACCCATCAGAGACATGCCAAGCGTGATGAGCAATCCCCGCCCCCGCCGCACGTATGGCCGTGCACCTTCTATAACTGGAATCCGATGTCTCAACAAAAGGTGCGGCTAACGTCGCAGTGTGGGCTTGCGTACTGTATGTGCCGACAGGGGACCGGGATTCGCTCACGTACACATTGATGTATATAATCTGGAAGTGGTCGTGGCATCAAGTTTCTATCAACATGAATATGCCATGCTCAATAAGTTCCCACAGTGCTAAGGTTGATGAAATAGGAGCTTGGCTATTCAACGACCAGCAAGAATTTATCGATTTGGGGCCCATGCAGCCCCCGCCGAGATGATAAATGACAGCAATTATCAGCCCTCGCCTCACCAGTACTTGCGGAGCCAGACGCTGCGCAGTCAGGTTGGCTCAAATGTCTTGGCCTGTTCGCACTACTCCAGACAAAGCAACTCGACAAGACGTTTGATGTAGCATGGGTCATGCGATAGAAACTGGCCTCGAGACAAAAGGAGACGGGCGCGATGCTCGGGTGGCGGCGGCGGCTTTGAAACTCTCATTTCACGGCCCGCCGCAAATGGCTGTAAAGGCAGGCACATCGTTCATTGCAAGTCATCTGGCCTCCTGCAATAGACACGGAAGCTCGCTGACTGGTCACGAGGTGCCAATCGAATACGACCCAGTCCGCGGCAGGTTGAGGAGCTAATGTGGCCTATGTCCCCTACCGGACCGATCTACTCGATACTGCCGGCCAAGCTCCTGTCGTGATTGGGCCGCAGCCACGGCCGTGAGCAGGGTGCGACCTTCAGCGCTGGGTCGGCATCCCGGCACGCAAGGCCGTTGCTGATCCGCCTTGGCTACAGAGGCACGACAAGCTCGAGCCGGACAGGCGCAGACATTCATAAAGCGCTCGGCCGGCAGAGAGGCCTCGGTGTTCTTGCTCGTCTGTTTCCTCTTGTCTCAGCTTGCCTTTCCCGGCTGTCAGCTGATAACATTCGCCAGCGCAAATGGCGCCAACATCAACGGGAACTCTGTGGACTGCGAAACTCCTCGGCCTACTCCTGGTCACAGCATGCGGCCATGGCAATGGCGCCTCGATTCTCGACCATGTTGATGTCATGATAGGTACCGTGGGAGGGGGGAATGTATTCCCGGGCGCAAGCCTTCCCTACGGACTAGCTAAGGCCGTGGCCGACACCGACAGCGGGAGCAGGCAAGGGGGGTTCGTCCTGGACGGAACTCCTATCACCGGCTTCAGCAGCATGCACGACTCGGGCACGGGGGGCTCTCCGTCTCTGGGAAACTTTCCGCTCTTCCCTCACGCCTCGTGCGAAGGCGACGACATCAACAGATGCGCGTTCCCCAAGAAGACGCGAGCACGTCTTGGGGCGTACGATGCCGACAGCATCAAGGCCGTCCCGGGATACTTCGGCGTCACCCTCAGCAATGGGCCAAAGGTCGAGATGACGACGACGCATCACACCTCCCTCTTCCGCTTCACCTTTGAAGCCGGCCGTGGGAGCAAGCCGCTCATACTGCAGGACCTGACCGACCTGTCCGACTCGCGCCAAGACAACGGCACAATTATCGTTGACGCTGTCAAGGGACGCATGACGGGAGACGCCGTCTTCGCCCCCAGCTTCGCCCAGGGCCACTACAGGCTGTACTTTTGCACCGACTTCCGCGGCCCGGAGATCGTCGACAGCGGCATCTTCGTTGACAGCCGCGCGAGTTCAAGCGTTAAGAAGCTCAAGATCTCGCGCTCGATCAACGGCTACCCCCTGCCCGGCGGTGCCTTTGTGAAATTCGCCAACGCTGACCAGCCTATCCTAGCCCGAGTCGGCCTCAGCTTCATCAGCAGTGAACAGGCCTGCTCTAGCGCGGAGCGGGAGATGCCGAACTTTGATCTCGACTCACACGCAAAAAGTGCGTCAGAGGCGTGGGCTAAAAAGCTTTCGCCGATTCAGATTGAGGCCCAGGGAGTCGACGAGTCGTTCGTAAAGTCTTTCTATTCCGGGATTTATAGATCCATGATCAGTCCTCAGAACTACAGTGGCGAGAATCCTTTATGGGACGACGGCAAGCCCTACTTTGACTCGTACTACTGCATCTGGGATCTGTTTCGCTCTCAACTGCCTCTGCTGACGGTGATTGACCCCGATGCATTGGCGCAGATAATCAGTTCCCTGATCTCGATATACGAGCACGAGGGATGGCTGCCCGACTGCAGGATGACCTTCAACCATGGATATACGCAGGGGGGTTCGAACGCAGATGTCGTTCTGGCCGATGCTTTTCTCAAGGGCATCAAGAAGGGCATCGACTGGAAGAAGGGCTACGAGGCAGTCAAGAAGGACGCCGAGGTCGAGCCGTTTGACTGGTGCTGCCGCGGCCGTGGCGGCCTCGATTCCTGGAAGCAGCTAGGCTACGTGCCCGTTCAGGATTTCGATTACAAGGGCTTCGGCACCATGACGCGCAGCATCAGTCGTACGTTGGAATACTCATACAACGACTTTTGTGTCTCGCAGCTTGCGGCCGGCTTGGGTCTACGTGACGACCGCCAAAAATACTTGTCCTCAAGTGGCAACTGGCGGCACTTGTTCAAGTCGAGCCAGACTTCTGTGCTGGAGAACGGCACCGACACCGGCTTTGTAGGATTCTTCCAACCCAAGTTCCTCAACGGCACCTGGGGATCCCAGGACGCCCTGCTATGTAGCAATCTTGGACCCCAGGGGACCTCCTGTTCGCTTCAAAATAACGGGCCCGAGACATTCGAAAGTAGCATATGGGAGTATGGCTTGTAAGTGGTCTATCCCGTGCGCACGACTCTCCTTTTGTCACCGCGAGCTGATTTGGTCCAGCTTTGTGCCACACGAGCCAAAAGAGCTTATCAAACTGTACGGGGGACCCAAAACGTTTGTGGAGCGTTTGGACTATCTCAATGATAACGGAATCAACGACATTGGCAATGAGCCGGCGTTCCTGAACGCCTTTCTGTACCATTATGCTGGCCGCCCGGGTCTGTCCGCACGACGAACTCACTTCTACATCCCTCAATACTTCTCTTCCAAGCCGTCGGGCCTGCCGGGGAATGACGACAGCGGCGCCATGGGGTCCTTTGTGGCGTTTTCCATGATGGGCCTTTTCCCCAACCCGGGCCAAAACGTGTACTTTATTATTCCGCCTTTCTTCGGGAGCGTCAGCATTACCAGCCCACTGACCGGCAAGACGGCGACGATTCGAAACTTGAACTTCGATCCAGCCTATAAGAACATCTATATCCAGAGCGCAACGCTCAACGGCGAGCCGTATACGAAGAACTGGATTGACCACTCCTTCTTCACCGAGGGAAAGGAGCTCGTTCTTACCCTCGGGGAGAATGAAAGCTCTTGGGGCACTGCGCCCGAGGATTTGCCTCCTAGCGTCGTCAGGAGCGGATCGGGCTTGAATGATGAGACTCTGGATGAAGCTGTTCGTGGCATGGATCATGCGGAGGACCATGAAGCCGTGCTTGATAAGTATGATGAGCTGTAGGTGACAGCGCCATCGAGGGGAAGTGTCATCACTCCAGTCTGCGTTAGTGGTGGAAAACCCGCACTGTTGCGTATGTCATTTTGAACATGGTTATACTCGTCAGTTGGGACAAGAGGCTGGACTGATCCTCGTGGGTGCGTAAATAGCGATGAAACTTTTACATTTTAATAGTATCTGCCAGGGTGCAATTGTGAACCGGAAGACATGCTCTACGACGTAGCAGTATGGTGGATGAATAAACATTAAATTCTGGACTGGCTTGCTGGCGATATCCTGATTATTTTGTGTTTTTTCACTGTTCCACTTCGATCCTCTTCGTCGGGAGCTGTCTATGTCTTCCTCTGAATTCTTTGCCAGTTTAGTCTCACTCTTTAATATAGGCTGAATGCGCTCTTGCGATAGTACGGATATCTGCGGAGCGTTGATGTAGGTCGAGCTAGTGCTAAGCGCTGCAGCGCACCACCTCAGCACCAAGGCAGCAAAGGCATGCAGCGTCGACTTTGATTTCGGCGGTAAACTGCGACTATTCTACTTTGAGAGGAACATAGACCGCGGAGAGAATAAGCTCCATAGAACGGAACAGATTTGAAACAAGACATGGCGGGTAAGCAAATGAGCACGGACAGCGTACTTGTAATAAAACTCGTCTTGTCCGCGTTTCCTTTTAGTCTGTTGAACTGGTCAGCTTCAACAGGACGTGTAAGAGTATTCAAACATTCCAAACTCATGATACAACAGACTCAAAAGGCAATGCAGAGAATCGACAAGGGGTCGAAGTGAGGTCCAGCTTCGATTGAACATTTATCAGTTGCTAGCCACTCCTTTGAGTTGCCTCGCGAGCTCGAGGAGACGAGGGCTATCAGCCTAGCCACTCCAAAATTCGCATTCAACGGTCCGCCCGGTTATAGTTCAGAGTAAGTCTAGTCATGATTCTTGATACCGGTAGTCACGGTGCAACGAATGCTCGGCTTAAGATGGTTGAACGAGTGGACATCTGCCAGTGGCTTTGTCACAGGCAATCAGTCCTGGTGGAGCTAGGAGGTGTGTCTTCAAACCAATGCTTCATTTCGCGGATAAATCAAGTATCATCCGTGATCTTGTCGGAAAAATTGAATGTTCAGATGTCTGCTTCCCTTTCCTCGACTCGATGACTTCCCCAGTACCGAACCTAGTCATTACCCCATCGCGTGAAGGAAAAGAAAATGGGCATCTAACAACATTTTCTTTCCGTCTCGGACCGGGCTGTTCGGAAAAGCTAGAGAGCTCTCCACATGAGCCAACGTGGTTGATAATTGGCTTATCAAGATCGACTTGTTGAGGCCTGGTTGATTCATGTCACCCGTTCGGGCTCTAGGCTAGGCATGCGTTCATCCAGGTTGTCGGACAGCATTTCAGCTTTTCACGGCAGGGCTGTTGGTTGCCGACGTACCGGGGATTCCCAGCACGACCACGTCAGTACCGTAAGCACGGGTCGCAGCAACGCCGACGTGTGTGAGCCACCTGCGTTGGGATTATCATGGGAGAGATGTACTTCCACTTCGTATTATACCAGGCGCTTAAACAGTTTTAGGCTATACTTCATGAATGCGATAGAAAAAAGCCTCTGTTCGTAATTTCGTACGAAGTAGACATGGTCTTCCCCGTGGGATCTACCTTACTAGATGTCCCCATCTTTCCACAAGCCATGCAATAACACGAGATATGGTATCACAAGTGGGGCATGGCTTGACCCATCTACCTTGTATGCTCGTGAAAGCATACATATTAAGCGCTATTGGAACTTGAACCCCAAATCCTTACGAGCACTCCCCGGACCTCGGCAGGGAACTGGCGCAGCTGATCCAACGCTCGCCCCGCATGATGACCAAGAAGAGTCAGGTGCCAGACACAACTTGCTATCATTGGCGCTTTCGAGTTGCTTATGCTCGTTCTGACTGGCTACCACTCGTTTTTTCTTGTTATACGTTTGCCTCCGCGCCTTCCTTTCTCTTCTCTCGTCCTCGTAGAGCCTTGATCCCGGACCAGGGTGGAATACCCGGGTAGTCGCTCGCCGTTGGTTCGTGAAGGAGGCGTAGTCGCCGTGGCGTCTGGCCTTACGGTGAATGGTGGGAATAGAGGTCAGACGAAAGTCAGGTTACATGTATTCAAACTTGGAACGACATGGAAGTAGACGGACCTACAAGACATGGATTCTTCAAGAAAGCGCCCTCGGTCACTAAAAATAGATAGAGACTGGTGTAACCAGTTGTGCGGCCAGTATATGTTCAAGATTTCAGTCAAGCAGTCGATTTAACGTCATTCGAGAGCAATTCTCGGCAACAGGATCTCCTATCCACATTCAGACCCGGGAAAGTCGGCTTGCCAGTGGCAGTGTCATACCACACCTACGGAATGTTGGCTGGGCTGTTCTGTTGTTTGGAGGCAAACTTGGGCCAAAGCTGAACGTGCACGTATGGAAACCTTTACTCGGCTTTGCAGGCTGCGCCGTAAGAGCGATCTTATGCCCATTTGATGAGAACTAAACCGCCCCATTTGCTTGGTCTACGAGACTGAAGTAACGACAACCTACATGTACCATTTGGTTGGGCTGAGCACCAACTTTTCGCCCGACAGCAGGTTCTCGTATTCCGGAAGGACGGCTGGTAGGTGCGCGGGCCACTTCATTCGTATTCGAACAGAACGACCTCGTATTCTCGCGTCATTTTGCTCCCATTCTTGCTTCTTCCTTGGATTTGCGAGTATCTATCGAGGAGAGGCAGTCATGTGGTCAACGACGTTCAAACAAGTCGGGCGGATGCATTGCCACTTGAAGACGAAGAGGTCCGGGCTCAGGCCGCGTGTCGCAAACTCGAATATGGCGGCATGATCACAGCCATCTCCCAAATGCAGCATATAAAGATGCTCCATTCCCGCCGTGCACATGAAGGGAGAAAGAGTGCACTCATCACTAAGTATCATTTCAAGTTCCACTCCAAAGCCAATTACCCCCTCAATCTTCATCAAAAATGGTCAAAGCCTTCGACGTTGTGGTGCTTGGAAGCGCTGTCGCATCGGCTGCCGGCAACGCCCGAGTGTTCAACAACTGCCCCTTCTCGGTGACGGCATGGTCGGTCGGCGGCCAGATCTCTGCGCCGCACAACATTGCAACGGGCAGAACCTACAGCGAGCCATTCACACGAGACCCCCAGTCTGGAGGTCGGGCCATCAAGATCACGCTCAGGCCTGACGGGCTCCTTCGAGGTGACCCAGAAACCGATTTTGCCTATAATCTGGATGGGAACACCATCTGGTACGACCTCAGTGACGTTATGGGAGATCCATTCAAAGGGCATCGACTGGTAGAAGCCAGCAGCAACCCGAGCTGCCCTCGCATCGTCTGGGAAAACGGCATCCCACCAGCTGGAAGTCAGGTCAAAAACTGCCAGGCGGATGCGGATGTCACCTTGACTCTCTGTGCTTAAGAGTTGTTAAGAATCGTGACAAGTGGAGGTAGTTTAGGGGACTGCTTGTTTACAAAGACTCGGGACATTCTTTCAGCAGTACAAATATATACATCCTGTCACAAACCTGAAGCCATACAAGCGGCGGTAAGGCGGCATCAATGTGCCGGCGAGCAGGAGGGCGTGGGCCGGGGCTGTCGACGAAATACACGCAGTGAGGGCCCTCGTGACAGATTCTAGAACCCCTCCTGGGGTATGTTGAGAAATAGATAATAGTATCTACTCCTTTTTTTGCCGTGCCGCCTTGATTTTCTCACCCATGCTGGGCATCTTGAAGTAGATAGCAGCCAGGCCTTCAGACAACCATCTGGGTAGCCAGGTTCCCAGGAAGACGAGGGTTGCCATGCCCCCGACCCAGAGATAGTCTGGAGTACCACCAATCCAGCCCCCGAGCCAGCCCTCACCCAGGAGAGCCTTTGAAACTACCTTCCTTGCAAAAACATCGTTCGGCATAGTGCTGGTCGTCTGGCTGAATGTAAGGCGTCTCTTATAAAAGTCTGCCACGGGCTGATAGAGCGAGTTGCCAGGCAGCGTACGCCCTGGACCGCCGGCGAAATTGGAGCGAACGGTCCCCGCAACCAAGGTCAAGACGCGGACACCAAAGGGTCTCAGCTCCATGCGTAAGACACGGGAGTACTGCGTGAGCGCGGCCTTGCTTGCGGAGTAAACAGAACTGAAGAGATATGGGACCTCGGAGGAGGCGGAGGAGACATTGATGATGAGTCCACGAGCGGGGATGAGAAGGTCGATGAACGACTGGACCATGAGCATCGGGCCCAGGACGTTCGTTTCGTAGGTCAGGCGTGCGTCTTCAATATCATTGTCCAAGGCCGGGAAGACGTGGGGACGACCACTTCAAATGCAAGTCAGCGACGAAAAGACGTGCAGCTCAGAGGAGCAGATGTGTCTCGACAGCGAGGGCGAGGCAGAAAAAACGTACGCGTTGTTGACCAGAATATCGAGCCGGCCATTGGTGAGCTCACCCACCTTGGCCCTGCACGAAGCGACGCTTTCCTTGCTTGTAACGTCAAGAGGGATGATAGTCAGGCCCTTGCCCTCGAGCTCCTGAATGACTTCAAGGCGGCGAGCAGTGGCGATGACATGGCACCCTATGAAACCAGAATTAGCTAGATAGATCGCAGACTCAAGTGACCACAAACCTCTTGCATGAAATTCTAGAGCTAGGGCGTGGCCGATGCCTCCCGGCGTACAACTATTGACGGGGACGGATAAGCGCACCGTGCAACGGCGCAGCATTAAGGCACAGTTATTCTATGAACATACCCCGTGATCAAGACCGAAGGTTTCCTGACAGGATCCATATCGTCTGGGAGCTGAAAGGCGATTGTGGGTAGCAGAGTGAAAGTCTGGTGAAGTGCAAGAACAAAATCCTGTTTTCTCGGGCGGCTGGCACATGTGGACACGTAACTTCTGCCTCGGCATAGTAGAAATCGGCCCGTCAATTTGTCCGCCACGGCTGCGCGCGATAGGCAGAGGCAGCTACGGCGGCGAGAGGAATGCCAAAGCGATCATGAGATTGACTGCCCATAGCGCTGCCGGTCTCTGCCTCCTTCGACCGCCTCTGCGTGCCTTTCGCCGCCGCCTTGGCGTGCCTCGCGCGACCGCATACGCCTCTCGCAGCGCCATGCGGCCCTTTCTTGTCGGCCCGTCAATTTATCCGGCCAACGACACGGCGGCGGGAGGCAGTTCAAGGCGATCATGAGAGGCAGAGACTAGCTATTAAGACGTTGCTATCCGTTGGGCACTGGTACGTGCCATACATATATGTATCAACCTTCCACGTGTGCTCTCTACACCTGCCAAGCTACGCGTTTACTCTTCTCTCTAACTTATGTGTTGTCACAACCATGATCATACGAATTAGGGCACGTACATCAATGTCTTGAAGCCGTCAAGGTGCCGCTTGCAGCTGCAATTGTTGGAGTGCGCGTGCTTGGCTTCTATATGCCCGTGTGGCCCACTACCTTCGACGCCCAAGTTCAAAAAGGTACGTACGACGATCGTAGGTACGACAAAGAGAGGTTGGTAGCGGTGGGCAGAGGCACGAGAGGCAGACGCAAGAGAGTGGAGGCAAAGAGTGCAGAGATCTTTTATTTCTTGTTTCAATCTCTTGAACTCTCATGGGCGCTGAAGCACCTCGCCTTACCTCTGCGGCGGCCCAATTTCCTCCCGCAGCCGCTGCTCCTCGTGCTGGCTGCTGCTGCTGCTGCTGCTGCCTCTCCTATGTCGTCGGCGTCGGCGTCGATCGAAGGCGTCGGTGGCCTGGGCTCGACACGCTGTTGCGTGTGAATCTAGACAGGCGGTCACCTCATGGCCTAGTTCCCTACACTACATTTTTGGCATGTTCGCGAAGTAAGCGAGTATCAGCTGGGCATAAAATGCATGCACTTACCAATAGCGGAGCCTTCTCCTCTGCTTCTTCTCGCGGCGGCCACCGCAACCGCGCTTGCCAGCTTCTTACCATTGATACAATCTTCTCCGCGCCCCGAACACTCTCCTTCTCCCGATCTCTACCTCTATTATAACCAACCTCTCTATTCCCTATTTAAATCCCTCATCGTCATTATCGTCATTATTGCTATGATATTATCAAAAGCATCTATAGCAGCCATAGCACCATCCCTACACCCGCCACGGTGATGCCCCCTTTACTCCAAACACCTTTGCGATACGCCTGCCTCGCCACGGTATCATGGTCTGGGGGTTTACCTGTCCAGTCTCGATGTTCTTCCAGATCGTCCGGCTGCAGGGCCAAGTGAGCGACGCCAGGAACGACGTGATCGAGCATCGAGATGGCCCTAGACCAGCTATGGATGGAGGCGGTGCAGGAGGACATCGGAGCCATCCACGAGCGTACCGCCTATCTGAAGGACTGCGTCGCTAGGCTGGGCCTCGATGCCTTCTACCGATATAGTAGTAAGCCCTGGTCCCTTCCCTATTATGATTCGACTATGCTAATGGGCGAAGACGGTAGCTAGGAGAAGCGGCATATTGTCCGACTGGGAATAATGTACTACGTCGGCTTCAACCTGGCGAAGACTATATACGGACTAACCACCCCGACGTCTTATAACGATCTTTCTCCATTGTCTCTATCGTTATCGCCTATTATTCGTCGGCGCTTTTGGCGGCGGCGGCAGCAGTAGGCGCGAGAGCGGCAGCGGCGGCGATAGTAGCCGCGGCGCAGGCGGCGAAATACAAAGTAAGATCTCTGCTCGCTATGCCTCTCGTGCCTCTGCCCACCTTACCAAACCTCTCTCGTGGGAGGGAGGCGGTGGCAAATGCAGCATGCGCCGCCTGCCATGCCCGTTAGGCAAGGCACCCGAGGCCGGCCACAACGCGGCGTACGTCAGCGGCGGCGGCGGCGATAATCGTTACATATTTTTCGATTGAAAGGCGCGCCGATGGCGAGTTTTCTATGCCTGCAGGCACGATTTATATGCTCGTTATTTGCTCGTGGGTTACGACCTCAACAACGATATACACGCCTGGAACCTCCGATATCACCGCCATTGATATCGAGAGGCGGATTATAGGCTGGGCCGAGCTTAAGGCCGAGCTTGAGAGTATCAATTACGGCATGGTTCCGTAAAGCGGGCCTTTCACGGAACCTAGAGTCCAGAGCCGCTGATGCTTTAAGTGAGCGAGTGCAGGTGGTAGGCAGGCAAGCAAGCGGCAAGATACCCTCCCTGCCCTCCTTGCCCCACCGCCAGTGGCAGCCACAGCGGTGCCAGGACCAGCAACGGCGGCGGCGGCGGCGGCGATGGCGGCTATATGATTAAGAAGGCGGAACGGCGGCGACGATTTAATACACGTCACCGACGCGGTTATACACTTCCGCCGGCAGCGCCGCCGGCACTCAGGCGAAGCAAGAGAGCTGTGAGGGGCCGAAAAGCGAAATGAATAAGCTCTGAGCAGAGCTATGATCGCCCCCAGCAGGAAGCGCAAAGTAAACCAGAAGACGACGTGGCCTTCTGCTAGTGCGCATCCAGCCTATAGATGACATGGAGGCAGGCCGGCTAGCCCTGCCCGTCCTGCACGCTGACAGAAAGTCCGGAGTGAACTCAACATGGCAGCGCATGTGAAGTCTGTTGAGTGTCGCGGTGCGCCTCTCTGCCACCGACAGTCCCGACGCGGCAGGGGGAACGCGGACGATGCTAACGATATATCTGTGGATTTGGCGGCGGGTGTTAAATCGGCAAGTCCATGCTTTGGCGTGTGTCGTGGAGAAATGGCTGAGCCAGACTCGACACCCATGGGCAAGCCACTGGCTTCCGTTCCACTGTAAATCTTAGCAGAAAAGGTGCTATACCTATGGCAGGCGAGGTGTTGGCGGTGGAGCAGTCGAAGATGCATGAAATGTCGACGCCCGTCGCCGCCTGTCAATGCCTGCCCTCTCACGCTGCCCTCTGCGTCCCTCAGCTTTTCATCTCCGCTCGGAGCTCCCTCATTTCGGTACGCAACTGTTCATCGATGCGAGGCGTCGTCCTCGCCGCCGTGACTGTCCCTGTCACCGTCGCTAGCTACCACTGCCCGCGTTAATGGTAGGCAGGGCAGACAGAATGTTCAAGGCGAGCTGGGCCGCCTCGTTCATTGCTGGACGCGACTCAGCAGCGCAAGGTCTTGTCGTGTTCGAGCCTGCTACATCGAAGAAACGGTTGAATTTCATATGCTGGGGCTTCTGGGATGCGCTCGATCTGACGACTTCTCTCCCTCGGCGCCGCTGCGTGTACGTACCCTTCGGGAGCTTCTGGCTTGGTCAAGGTGTCGTCGTCACTAGTTGTATAAGATTCGAACCACGTTACTGGCTGGTGGTTTGGACGTTGCCAGCACCAGTCGAGAAGTCTGACAACGAACCTTGAAATTGCCAGCCGAACTCCCCCCAAAGCTGCTGGTTGTCTTCCTGCTGCTGTTGTCTGTTGCTTCCCCTCCTCGTCGGCGGCGAGCAGCACGTCGCCGGCGGTTTTGGCGCCGCCGGCGGTGACAGGCCGCGACGCTCGGGGTCGTGGGCATTTGGACAGTCGCCCTTCTCATGGCCTGGTCAAATGGCGGCTGTGATCACGGGAGGCGCAGACGATGGCCCTGGGAACCCGGAAGGTATGCGTTCTGTATATGGGCTTGGGATTGCTGAGCTCTCAGAACAAGAATGGAAGCAGCCCATCCCAAGGACGTTCATTTCTGACTCCTGCAGCAGCTTGGGCGTACCTCGCGATGAGCCAAGGGACGACGAGCTTTGAAATTTTCAGGAACGACTGCTTTCATGACGGTAGGCTTGGCAGAGACAATAGCCCCATGGATCCTGAAAGTATGCTTTCTGTATGTGAGCTTGAGTTGCTGAGCTCCTAGGCTTGAGATGGAAGTAGCCAATCTCGATGGCATTCGTCTAGGATTCCAGGAGCGACAACTTTAGTGTACGTCATAAAAAGCTAGTTTACTCAGGACGAACCTTCAAGCTGCTTGACAGTGCTGCTTAAAGGACGAGAGACTGGGCATAGACGACAGCCCTATGAACGTTGAACGCCTGCCCTTTGCCCGTGAAATTGAGGTCACTGGACCTCCGACTTCAAAATGCTCTCAACCAAGTCGTGTCTCGTTCTGGTTGCTTTCGCGCTGCGATATCGAAGAAGCCGTTGATACCATAAAATAATCATCTCAAACCAGGCAGCTTGCACGTACCTTTAGCAGTAACAGTTAAATCGCTGAAATAGCAGAAGGCTCGCCTCTTGTCGTGACAGAAAATTGGCGAGCTGCAGAACCGGGGGGTTACTGCTTTCGGCAGTGGTGATGATGATGCTTCCTGCTGCCACGGCCGTGCTGCCGCCATCTTGCCGCTCTTGCGGTCGGAGTTGTTATCACCGTCGCCGTCGCCGTCGCCGTTTTCG
>NJEV01000751.1:0-12982 GCA_002591385.1 Cordyceps sp. RAO-2017
TACCTGCCTACCTACCTGTTCATACACTTTGCTTCGTATGTATATGTCGTGTACGGGATTCGCATGTACACACCTTTCCCAATCTCTATACGAGACAAGATGCCGTCCTATCTGCCCAGCACGCAACCGGAACCCCGATCCATCACGATCCATGGCCGTGCGCGCTCCCCTCGCCCTCGCCCTCCCCCTCGTTGCTTCTCGACTCCATCGTCGGCTTGTTACTGTACCACGAACAGCCCTCGTATCTGCTCGGCGCCTCGTGGGTCCATCCGCCTTTGTCTGCGTCTGCAAGCATCAACCACCAACCGACCAGGGGTGCCGTGGGCCGACGAATGAAATTTTCGTGATGCATCTCGCGTCCCCGCAAAAGCCACTCGTTCCCAAGAAGCTCGCGCTGATGCACTAGTCAGGGGCTTCGATCCGGCCAATCCAGGGTCCTGATCCTCCCAGCCAATCGTCCAATCTCCAGCCGGCACGAACTCAAACCTCACTTGAATGACATGTATGTATTTTTCCCAAGCACGCACATGCAGCGCTGGCTCGGTCTGTCTGTACAATGCAGCATCTTAGCATGTATTGATGTATGTACTGTATGTGCTATACTGTATGGTCAAAGGACATACATACATGTGTATAGCAGATGTACCTTTCCTTGAGAATGAAGAACACAAAATAATCCCGTCATCCCTCGCCTTTGTCTCTTTTCGGCGCCCCCCCCCCCCCCCAATTTTCACTCCCCTTCTTTGCCTCAAGACCTGCTGTAGTATCGTTGTTATGTACATCGGTCTCTGCTTCCTCTATTCCCTTTCTGATGTACTGCTACCGTATGTATGTATGTAAATGTATTGTCTATCTGGGTTGGTTATAACGCGTATTTGATATTTGGCTCTCGGCCCCTTCCATCGTCGCCGTCGCCTTTCCTCCTCTTACCAACCCTCTATCCCTGTGGCCACGAGCTCTCGTCTCCAGTCTTCCCTCTCTTTCACTTGCCTTCTCCCATCTCTGCTCACATTGCCACTACTCCCGCTCTTCAGTCTCCCGGGATTGAGCTCGTTTGGCCAAACGAGACACGCCGACTTGTGTTTCCCTCCGTATCCCTGGCCCTGGACCCGGTCCCGATCGCCTGCCTACCCGGCCGAAACCCCCGCCGCAAGCCAAGCCGGCACAGCGTCCGCATCGTCGATACCGTCGGCCGGCCTTGTCCTCTGCCATCGCCAGCGCCATGGCGTCCCGAAAGCCCGAATTCCGTCTGTCTATGCCCACCAGATGTCAGGCCGATGCCTTTGGCCAGCGATCCCAGAACGCCATGTCCAGTCCTCGCAGCCCTCGCTTTCACGAAGACTTCGATGCTCCCTTCTCAGAGGCCCTCCTTAACGCCTCGCGCACGACTCTCGCCACCGACGTCAGCGATAGCTATCCCTCTTCCAATAGTCGCCATAGCCTCGATGCCGACAATAAGCGCCAACCCACGGCTGCCGCATCCCGCAAGTCTCGGCCCCGGTCGCCCACGCCGCCCCAGACGCGACACGGCACCTGGCACGCTTCTGAATCGTCGAGGCGCTCCAGCGTAAACGACAGGATCCGCGACTGGGCCAGGAAATCCTTCCTCTTCGCCCGCAAGGGCCCCGAGCAGGCCGACGACGCCGATTTCTCGCGCTCCCGCCCTCGTGAGTCGACGACACCTGCGAGCGGCGCATCCGCCCCTGCCTCGGACAACGTGGCCACCAGGACGAGATCTGGTCCCGACTAGGCTCGGTCGAGGAGGCGCCGTGGCCACCGCCGAAGCCGGCCCGGAGCCGAAGCGGCGGTGCTCCCAGATGTGACCTGGCGGGGCGGACTGGCCTATGGACAGTTGTAATGCCGGCACCGGATGTGCCCTGGCTTGAATGTCGGCTGCCACGATAACGTATTGGGGAGGGCATGTGATGAATGTAATAGTTATACCACGGGCCAGCGCCGTCAGCTCAACGATAATACCCCAAAAGCATGATTAGTCCATCTATCAAAAGACGCCGCCTCCGACGATGAACAGTCGTTGTTCCTCTTTCTTGGCCCACTGGATGATCTTGTTGGCGCCCTGCGACATCGACTCCCTCGACAGGTTGGGCCCCGCCACGCAGTAGAATTCGAAGTTGGGAGTGACCCAGGCCAGGGACGTTGCCTCTTCGCCGGCGCAGTGCAGCACCTTGAGATGCGCGTGTTTGGCGTGAGCGGACGCGTGGAGCTCGTGATACAGTGTCATGAGCCGCCTGCGCTTCACCAGCCCAGCGAACCAGGGCTGCAGCGAGGCCATGCAGAACTGCACGTGCGCTCGCGACTTGTACAGGAAATGGCTGATCTGGCTCCCCGGCGCAACTTGGGCCACGCTCGGACGGCCCGCGCGCGCCACTCTTCTGATGGTGGCCAGGCTGCCGCTCTTTGCGAGCTGCTGCGCGACATCGTCGCGCATTTGCTTGAGGCCGAAGAAGCTTTCCCGGTCGGGGCTGATGAGGATCATGGCGATCTCCTCCTGCGTCGAACGGCCCTGGCTGGCGGCGGGGGCGCTGGCCTGTTCCCCCAGAACGCCCTCGAAGAAGCTGACGTACATGTACAGGTAGCCTTGGTTGTTGAAGGCCGGCAGGCAAATGGGGATCCAGTTCTCGCCACCGCCGCCCTTAATACCGTCCGACTCGAAGAGCATGTTGAAGATGAGTTGCAGGTCGCTGGGGTGGAGCGAATGACGTCGCGGCCGTATGACGCTGACCAACTTCCCCCCGGCCACAATGAGGCCGTACAGGAGCTTGCTGGCCCTCAGCTTAAGGAACGTGTTGTTGATAGTCTGCCTCTCCGACTTGGAGAGCTTCAAGCACTCCAAAGAGCCCAGCAATGCCGAGGCCGAGCCCATTGTGAAGGTATCCGCCAGGGATGACAGGAGCGACTCGGTTCCTTGAAGCGGTTTGCGTAGGTCAGTGGAGGGGCGGTTGGCGAAGATGTTTCGGAGTGTCGGTAGCGTCAGTGTGGATAGGATCTGCATGTACAGAGCTTCGAGCTGCGATCGTAGCTGCGAGTCGCTCTCTCCAAGCTTGCTTATGGCAACCAGGTAGAGCGGGCCTTGGGTCGACACGACGAACCGTGTCTCTCCCGCGGTGAAGCCGAGCAGGGGGTTTTTGGCGCCCTCATAGAACGAAATGATGGTTTGCACGACGCCGACGGAGGCGTTGATGAGGTTGAGATCGCCGTGCCGACTCCAGACGGGCTTGCCGGCGGACGACAGAATCATGTAGTGCTTCAGCTTCGACTTCCACATGGCCAGCCGGTCGTCGTCGTTGAATTGGGCGTCGCCGTCGTCCGGCAGGGACGCGAACTCTTGGTCGTAGTCGGCAAGGCGGTCACGAGACCCGGCCGCCGTCCTCTCGAACGGCTGGATCAAGGCCGACTGCGAATGCAGCAGCGTCCAGGCCGGGCTCTTGCGGCTAAAGTCGCCGGCCAGCAGGCTGGCAATGTCTCCCGCCGGGCGCATCGTCGGCGCAAAGCTGGCGACACTGGCGCCGTCGTCGCCGGCATCCCCCCCGGAGATGCTGGCCCTCTGGCTGGGCGAGCCATGGCCGCTGCCGCTCAGGGCCGACGCCGGCCGGGGCCCCGGGGTGGAGAAGGTGCCGCGGGAACCGTCGGGAAAGGAGAGCGTCTGGATCTCGACGGGGGTCACGGCAGTGGTAGCCTGGGCCTGGAGAGTCTTGGGCTCGGCCGGGACAGTCGTGCTGGTTCGCGGCGGGAGCGGCGGCGGCGGCTGCTGGTCGCCGGGCGATCCAGTCTCCTGTCCCATGGCCGCGGCGAGCGTCGCATTTCAACTCGACGGGCCTCGGGAGTGCGGGCCGTGGAGGGAAGAGGAGAACGGTAGAGGGCCGAGTCTCACGCGCGGGCTCATCGCAGTGCACGCGACGGCAGTGAGGCGGCCTGTGTGCGGAATGGATGACGTTCGGCAGCCTCGCCTGGCCTCCCTCACGTAAATCGCATAGACGCATAAAGGGGGGCGGCGGGCCTGTGCTAGTGGCCGGCCCAGCCACCAATCACGTCCGCCAGCGGCCGCCCCACGATCCTCCGAAAACGTAGCCTCATCAACAATATCATCGACAAGAGGCAGCGTACGATGAGCCGCCGCGAAGCGCGTCTACGCCGTCTCCCCAGCGATGCCATTCCGACAAAGCCGCCGCCTCGAGCAACTCCTGGCCTGACGACTCCAGTCACCAGCCATCTACCCGCAAGCCCGAAGCCATGGCCCTCGAGTCGGGGCCTGGCGCCCCCTCGGGGTCTCCCGAAAGCTCAGAACGCGACTCGCCCATCCCTCGACGCTGGAGGACCCAGCTTGGTGAAGGTTCGCGCTCCTAGAACCCGTCGTTGACGCGTCTTTCCCGACTAATGTCCGGCGACAGATGAGCAGCCCATCAAGGACAAAGCATACCGCAAATATGCGTCCGGGGTCGAGAAGGCGCTGTCGCTATTCGAGACGGCTCTGGAGGAATGGGCAGACTACATATCCTTCCTGAACAAGCTTCTCAAGGTCTGCAATTGTCTCCGCGGCCTGCAACAGCCACCTGACCTCCCTTCCCCAGGCTCTGCAAGCTCGGCCGACTTCCATCACGGCGATCCCCACGAAAGCGACCGTCGCCAAACGCCTGTCCCAATGCCTCAACCCCGCGCTGCCGTCAGGCGTCCACCAGAAGGCCCTCGAAGTTTACAATTACGTCTTCACCGTGATCGGGAGAGAGGGCTTGTCCCGCGACCTCCCGTTGTATCTGTCCGGGCTCGCTCCCACGCTCTCCTTCGCCTCTCTCGCCGTTCGAGCGCCTTACCTGCATCTGTTGGAATCGCACTTTCTCCAAATCGACCCGCGCTCTCTGAGACCGGCAATGAAGTCCATAATACTGGCGCTGCTACCAGGCTTGGAAGACGAGACGAGCGAGGACTTTGACCGCACCTTGAGCCTCGTCACGGGCTTCAAGAAGGCTGTCAGGCCTCAGGACAGCGAAAAGCTCACCGAGAACCATGCCTCGGGCGACGACTTCTTCTGGCAATGCTTCTTCTTGGCATGCATCACCGGCAACAGCCGCCGCTCCGGGGCCTTGGCATATTTGGTGCGCTATCTGCCGGTGCTGGGGCCCGTCCCGTCCGCAGCCGGCTCTGATGCGGCGCCGCCCAACAAGGACGACGACGAAAACTCCAAAATCTGCCTCATGGTGACTTCTCCCGAGCCCGGGCTGTTGGTCCGCTGCCTCGCCAGTGGCTTGGCTGACGATCAAATACTCATCCAACGCGGCTTTCTCGATCTCTTGGTGACGCACTTGCCCCTGAACTCGAGCGTGCTGCAATCTCGTGTGAAACCGGCCGATCTCGAGTTCCTCCTGAGGGCTGCTGTCGGGGTGGTCACGAGACGAGACATGAGCCTGAACAGGCGGCTGTGGGCATGGCTCCTCGGCCCCGAACCAACCGGCGGCGAAGGGGAACAGACCGATGACCAGCTAGCGTCCTCTCCCGGTCAACAGCAGGCGTTCCTTTCGTCCAGGACCAGCTACTTCGAGGAATATGGCCTGCAGCCGCTGACGAGAACCCTGCTCGACATGATCAGGGGCGCTGTCGGCGGAAACGCCGCAGAGCGAGCCCGGCCGTACAGGATCTGCCTGTCTCTGATGGACAGGTGGGAGATCGGAGGCCTGATCGTATCTGAAGTCTTCCTGCCGGTCATCGAGAGTGTACGACAATTCCAGAGTCAGGCTCCTGCCAAGGCCGAGTTCGCAGAAGTACTGCGAAGCGCAAGCGTCTTCTTCGACGGCATCGAGAGCGGTCTGATCTTCAGCGAGCTCGCCAGACTTCTGACTCAGGCACTTGGCATGGGACACGGCAGCATGGCCGATCGAGCGGACAAGATCTCGCTCGTCAACTTCATCATCTCCAACTTTAACGTGCGCGAAGAAGAAATGGTCACTGTTCACGCACCTCTCACCTGCCTGGCTGCCCTGTCTCTGCTGGAAGACCTTCGGACTCGCAGAGCAGAAAACGGTTTGACAGACGTCGAAACGGCCGAGTTGTCGGAACAATCGTTGAACGTAATCGCATCAATGGTAGAGCTGGTACCGGACCGGGCTTTTCCAGTCGCCCGAAATGAGGCGCCGGGCTCCCGACCGGGATCGGGGGCGGCACTGTCCGTCTCCAACGCGGACATACTCAAAAAGATGGAGGCATTCTACGTCCATGAGCAGGGCAACCTCGATTCTTGCCCGGCCCCCTTCAGCGCAGTCGAATCAGGAGAATTGCTGCTACAGAAAGCTGTCAAGTACATTTGCGATGAGGACAGCGCGAGATGGAATCAGGATATGGGCGTGCGCGTGCGCGTCTTCGTTCTCGTTCTACTGAAGACGCCGACATCTTATGAGTTTGACGTGGACAAGCCCATGTCCCACTTGAAGAGACACCTGCGACGGGATGGCCGGCTGCCCTTCTCCTGCTTCTCGTCGGTGCTCCAGCTGGCCACGCAGCTCTATTCCGCCGAAAGGATCAGTGCGATGCAGCTGTCTGACCTGGTGGCGCCTCTGGTCGGCCACGCGTGGTCATACCTGTCGGCTTCCGACCCAAAATACCATGTAGAGACTGTCCGCTGTCTGTGGCAACTGCAGACTGCGCTCACGCCATGGAATCGCGAGATGGAGGCAGCCATCTCGAGCATCCTAGTAGCACGCCAGTCAAAAAGCCTCGGGGCCGCGAGCTTCGCCGAGGCAGCGCGCACTTTCGGCGTCCTGTGGTCGCATACGCTCCAAGATACCGCTGCTGATCGCCGAGGCCCGAAGACGCCGACTCAGGAGCTCAAGTCGTCTCCCCGACTGGCGGGCATGGATCATTACCAGGTCATGTTGACCCAGCCGCTTTTCCTCATCCTGGACTCGCTGCTCGATGAGCGAACACAGGTGTACATGGTTGTCAAGTCCTGGCTCAACAGCACGATCGGCATTGACAGGTAACGAAACAATCGTCAGCTAAAAGATCATTCTGCTCACTCAGCATCGCAGACTCTTCCTCCTCTTCGTGGCCAAGTTGGCCGAAATTCCATGTCTATCGTCCGTCGGCACCAGAGGTGGCGGCGAAAAAAGAGCCGATGCCGAGCCCATCGATTTCAACGAGGACGACGATTTGGATCTCTTCTTGTACTACCTGCGGACCCTGCACCGTGTGCTTCGCTGCACCGAAGACGTGCCACGAGCGGTCCTGGCCTCGAGGTATCTCTACTTTGGCGGTGGAGAGGTGCAAATCCGCGGTTCGTCGCCGCCCCTGATGCGCGAGACACGACGCGCTGCTAACGCTCTGTATCAGGGAGTGCCGAGGAGGGCGAGATGACTCTCCAAGACTATTTCGTTCGCGTATGCGTAGAGTGTATCACGGCAGAGGTGGTGCCCACTGCTGGCGACGATGTGGTCGAGCGAGTCTCTCAACTCCGTCGATATGCGTTGACCATCCTCCACGAGTTTCTCTCGAGCCATCACGCTGTTCCGGTCACCCAGCTGCAGCTCGACAACATTTTGTACGACAGGCTGGCCAAGTCCATCAGCACGCCAGACCCATACGTTCAGGTCCTGCTTCTCGATGTCATCCACGACACGCTCAAGCTCCAGGAGATGGCAGCTGGAGAGCGTCCCGCTACACCGGCACCCGAGAGAATGCCGCCGAGCCTTGATCGGGCCCGAACCAGCCGAACGTCGCTCGCCATGAGCGACGGCGCGGCCAGCGGGCCGTCGATGCCTCCTCAACTTCTCAAATGTCTGCAGGCCGGACTGAGCTCCACCAGCAGCCACTCGGTTCTGGACAGCTGGATAGGCTTTCTGGGAGACCTGCTGCCGTTCTTTTCCCATGCGATCTTCCAAGCCTTGATACCGCTCGTCGAAACGCTGTGCAGGCAGATCGCGGCGACGCTGTCCAGCCTCCGCGACACGTTCCAGGCGGATGCTCCACGGGCGTGCCCGGCCGGAAGCCCGCCGGAATCCGCCTTGTTCTACCTGCTGAACGGTCTGGAGCGGGTGCTCGCCCTCGGCCACGACCAGCTTGTCACGGAAGAGAGCCAAGCGCGGCTGTTGAAGGGGCCCGAGCAGCCGCAGTCTCTCTTCGGGAGCATGGTGTCGGGCGTGTTTCAATCGGACACGGCGCAGTCGCGGAGCTCGACGGCGAATGATCGCCTGACGGTCCACCTGGCCTTCCAGGATACCATGCGCACATGCTACAAGATCTGGTCGTGGGGCCAGGGGGACGAGGCCAAGAAGCAGGACCCCGTCTCGCTGGCGTCCTTCAACCACACGTCACTGCGGATGAGAAACCGGGCGCGACGGCTGCTCGAGCACCTCTTCGCCGCCGAGACGCTCGAGTGTCTGGAGACGGTGATTGACATCTGGAAGTCGGCCGGCACAGCGGCCGAGCGCGCCCAAGTATTCAACTTTTTGTCGGCTCTGGACGCGTGCCGGCCCAAGCATTGCGTGCCAGCCCTCTTCAACTCCATCTACAGCCGGACCAACCCGGGCGCCCTGGACCCGTCGCGGAAGTCGGCCATGACCATCTCTCTCCTGGATTCCGACCTGGTCGTCTTCCTGGTCGAGTACGCGCGCTCCCTCGACGACGATGCGATGGACGAGATCTGGCAGGACTGCATGACCTTCCTCCGGGACCTGCTGGGAAACCCGTTCCCGCACAGGCAGACGCTGCCGAGCCTGCTCGAGTTTGCGGCCATCCTGGGCGAGAAGGTGGACAATACGAACTTTGGAGAGCAGCGGAGGATGCGTCGGGAGCTGGGGGTGCGCGTCCTCCCCTTGGCCAACGGCCGTGATGTCCCCGTGCTGATTGGTGCTGACGACGGAACAATAGGATCTCTTCCTGCGCCTCCTCGCAGCGCTCTTCACCACCCGTCCCATGACGTTTGCCGAGGCGAACGGTGCGACGGAGAGGTCCGGCAAGGACAACACCGGTCGGCGGAGCACGCTGAGCAGCGCGGCCGAGGGGTCGGACAATGTGGTGTCCGTCTTGGCGTCGATTGTGCCCAAGCTGCCCAAGATTCTGCTGGAGAACGAGCGGGTGCTGTCGGCGGCGGCGACGATGTCGACGCACGTCATCGGGCCGGCGCTGCGGTCCAGGGCCTTCCCCGAGACGATGTCGCAGAAGGTGATGCGGCTGCTGGCGGAGCTGTCGCGGCTGCCCAACAACCAGAAGACGTGGAAGAAGGACGTGGGCGACGCCTTTTACGACGGCAGGTTCTTCGGCACGAGGCTGGAGCTGGTCGGGAGCGACTGGCTGCCGCTGCTGCGCCAGTGGGCGCTGACGGACAAGGAGCGGATGCCGGAGATGGTGGGGCGGATCAGCGCGCCGACAACGGCCGGCATCGTCTTCGGCGTGGGCGCGACGTCGGCCCGGTTCGAGGCGGACCGGCGGACGCAGCTGGTGCTGCGGCGGATGGCGACGCTGGTGGCGGCGTCGGCCGAGGACGCCTTCGTGGCGGAGCTGCCGGCGATGCTGGACAAGCTGGTGGAGCTGCTGGCGGCGACGGCGACGTCGTCGCCGTCGTCGACGACGCGGGCCGACCTGTTCCTGGTGGTGCGGGCGCTGGTGCTGAAGACGAGCGCGGTGCACCTGGCGATGCTGTGGCCGGTGCTGAACGCGGAGCTGCACGCGGTGCTGGCGTCGGCGGCGGCGCCCGAGCACAGCGCCGCGTGGGAGACGTACGGCAACGCGGCGGTGCTGCAGGCGTGCAAGCTGCTGGACCTGCTCGTCTGCGTGGCGCCCGACGACTTTCAGCTGCACGAGTGGCTGTTCGTGACGGACACGGTCGACGCCGTCTACCGCTCGTCGGCCCACCAGCCCGTCGCCCTGGTCGACGAGCTGTCGGAGGAGACGGCGGGCGCGGCGGCGGCGACGGCGGGGGCACGGACGGGCATTGAACTGGCCCTTTGTCTGGCTTGGTGAGGGACAAGGGAGAGAGAGAAAAAAAGGCGGGGGTGGGCGGGGGGAAACAGGCGAGGGGAGGACGTGGTTAAAAAAAAAAAAAAAAAAAGAGGAGAGGGGGGGTGTGTGAGGAGGAAGACGTGGAAAGTGGTGAGGCAGAAGCCGAGGCCGAGGCAGAGACCGAAAGTGAAGCAGAAGCAGAAGCAGAAGCAGAAGAGCGAGTAGCACGAGTCCTTTTTGCAGATCTGCAGAGAGGGAAGCGGGAAAGGCAAGAGGGGGGAAGGAGTTTTGCCGAGGCGGAAACAAGCAGAGAAGCAGAGGGCGAAAGAGCGAGCAAGAGAGCAAACAAGCAGAGGGAGGAGAAGGAGGAGAGGGAGGATGAGAGGGAGGAGGAAAGGGAGGTAGGAGAGGGAGGTAGGAGAGGGAGGTAGGAGAGAGTGAGGTGGGAGGCGGAGATGGAGACGGAGATGGGAGAGCAGGAGGGGCTCAAGACGAGACGGGACGAGACGAACGAGGGCAAGAGCCGTTTTGACGCCGTTGAGGACGCGCTCGGGCGCCCAACGACCAAAACTACGGTAGCAGGGCGTGAGGGAGAGAGAGACGAGAGACAGGCAGAGAGAGAGTCTAGAGAGGAAAGGGTTTGGAGAAGAAAAAAGAGGGTAACGGTATGGAGAAAAGAACAGGAAAAGAGGGGAGGGAGAGGGAGAAACGGTATGAGGCAGGTACAACTCGGTACTTTGATCAGGGTAAGTACCTACCTAAGTACCTACTTACCCTGGTCGAGGGGGAAGGGCATCGCAGCTCGCTCCTTCTTCACTTGCTGCTGCAAGTTGGCTCCTTCCTGCTCGACGGGTGGTGCGCCGACGTCGTGCCTGCCTGCCTACCTTAACCTAGGCAGGTACAGTATCTAAAGGTAGGCGGACAGCAGACCGGCCGGCAGTGGCAGGCGCAGACGCACCTCGCAGCTGCTCTGTCGACGCCAGCACGCAGAAGCGAGGTAGCTCGTCGAGAAGGTACCTCCAGGTACCGGCACGCCTCCGCCTCGAATCATGGTGTAAATGGATCGATAGTCGCATCACCATAGCCCATCCACCACGGTCCCGCCGCCATATGGCAAGGCCAGGCAACCCCGGCATGCCTCCGGACCGACTGCCGAGAGCACAAGGCGCGGGCGGGAACACGACGGGATGCCCGTTCCGGCGGGTCCGTCTCTCTCGGCCTGCCCGCGGCCGGCCACAGGGCGCGGGCCGAGCAAGCCTACCTCCCTACCGACAAGGCCGGCGGGCGGTGGTGATGCGTCTTGTCGCCCGCTGCGCAGCTCGCTGGCCATGCGCCTGCGTGCCAAGAGAGGCTGCCCGGTGCCAAGAGAAAGCTTGGTGCCCTTTGGCTCCGCCCGCCAGCGTCATGGCCTCGTCCGGCCTCGTCCCCGTCCCCCTCCTCGTGCTTCTGTTCTCGTCGCTTCCGTGCCTTTCCCTTGTCTTCTCTCGATCCAATGGCTGTGCCGCTCGCTTCGATGGCTTCGTGCCTACTTCAGCACGAGCAGGGCCAGGCTGGGGCGTCCGATACGAGGTGATTGGTGCCTTGGAGGGACCTCGGGACTTGATAACCGTCGGCTAGTACTGAGGTACCTACAAGGTACCGGTAGGCCAAACGAGTATCCGGTCTGCCGAGTGCCGTCCGTCGGCAAGGAATGCTTGGTAAGGCAGAGGCCCTGTGCGACTTGTGGCGACGGGCACTCTTGGGAATCCGCTCCCAAGGGCAAGCAGCACAGCCCAAGTGGCATTCTCGTTCTGGGAAGAGAGAGAGGCGACGAGAAAGCCCGGCTGCAGACTCGCGCACGCCGCACATACATACGTATGTACCTACATCGGAAGGCGACGAGTCAGAACTGCCGGCCTGTGCCTTACCTTGGTAGCAGTACCTGGGCTGTACCCGGGCAGATGCCGTAGGTGGCAGTATTACCGACGCGGTACCTTCGTGGGAAGCTCGCCGTATTTCTATGCCGAGGACGGTGCGAGCTCAGCATCGGCACGGCGACGCAGCTACCGACAGCGCAGTCTGCAATCGACGTACCACGGTAACTACGACAAGGTACCCGTAGAGCGTTCCCCCACCGGCGAGGACTGGTATTCGGGACCGAGACCTGGAATCTTCACTCCTCACCCCCCCTCTGCTTCCACCGCCTGTCTCTGTTTCCGTTCCCTTCTTCTTCATCTTAATCTTCTTCTTCTTCTTCGACGTTCTACTTGGCAACGGCCGCCGCAACGCCAGTTCTGTTGGGAAAGTTCCTGCCTCGTCGGCCGTGTCCCGGGAGGGCGCAGGGGCGCGCGACCTTACCGCTCGAGGGGAGGAAAACGTTCATAATCGCACATGATATATATCTTGGTACCTAAACATACATACACGAGGCCTCCTCCTCTTCCGCAACAGGGCACAAGCGTCGAAATAGCATGCCGTCCGATGGCGATAGGAGCGGTCGAGGCCGCGCACGGGGCCACGGCCGGCCCCGCCCACGGCACTTGCTTCCTCCCGCCCAGTGCCCTTCTCCTATTTGATTCTCCTATGTGAAGTCATGGCCGTCGGGCCCTCGGGGATGGCGGGGACCTGGGACCTGCGTTACAGGTGACTGACTACCTACCTGTTGCCTGCTACCGCAACTCGCTGCGCTGTCAGGGTTGCACCGCCCGCTGCGCGACAACCCCCATGCATTGCCCCGAACGCCAGAGGGCGCAGGAACAGCAAACAGGCGAGAATCGCCAGCCTACCAGCTGTCGTCGCCTGCAGCCGTCGCCTGCCTGTCTGCGCTGGTCCGACTCGTTTGCTTCTCTCTGTCTCTCTCTGTCTCTCTTTCTCTCTCTCTCTACCTCTCTCTCTCTACCTCTCTCTCTCTCTACCCCTCTCCCTCTCTCTCTCTCTACCTCTCTCTCTCTCTACCTCTCTCTCTCTCTACCTCTCTCTCTCTCTACCTCTCTCTCTCTCTACCTCTCTCTCTCTCTACCTCTCTCTCTCTCTCCCCCTCCCTCTCTCTCTCTCGCGC